>JBAMBO010004000.1:0-29418 GCA_037044535.1 Lordiphosa magnipectinata
TGAAAAGTCCATGTGACTCGGGCAGCAGCTATGAGCAGTTAAGACGTAGGAGCTCGATTGGCTTCTCAAGCCTTGTAGCGGTCTTTCGTTGCGATCCAAAATCCTTGATCATCATGCCTTCCTGGATCTGGTGGAACCCAGTATTGGGCATGCTCCACTACCCTTAAGAAACTAGAGTCTTCTATGTGAAGCATACAATTATATACCGCGATTTAAACGTTTTGCCATTATAAGCCCAAATCAATATACACACCAGCAGGTATTATGACCGACTGGTAGACCAAGTCTATTGGAGCTTGCCTCTGATTTGGCGACAAACATGTTCAGAAGCCTTCTTAACCAACAACATCATTCCGAGATTTGTTTCCGTGTAAGGCATCCCTCGGGCCGCCTCATCAATTTGGCATTATCACCATAACCTACCAGTTTTTGTACGCTGCTGGCTCTCCAGCAAGCATTCCCCCCAAATTTTTGCACATCACATCCAAAATAATTGTTAGCAATTTATTCCTGAGCTGTGTATCAGCTGTTCTCTCAATCCACACACGCTATCGATAGGCCGAGATAAGATAGGAATCTGTGGATTTCGTTAATGTTGCTGGATACATAAGCAAAGAAAAGGTAAGTTTTTTTATATGAAGGCAGTTTTTCTTATATGAAGTTTGCCCGGAATTTTTAGTTTCCGCGATGCTGACCCGGCTTATTATGTAAATTGGAATGAAAAGAAAGTGCGTAAATGTTCACATCCTAACATCATAAAAAAATAATTGATTATAGTCGATTTAAATCGTGTTCTAAATATCACCGTATTATACTATTACAAACTTATATAAATATTTATGACAATAAAGGTCTATTCTGTTGAGATAAAATTTAAGTTTGGCACTATATTTCATATAAATAGAACTGTCGTTCAAAAGCAATCAGATTTCAAACTGTTCAAAACTATTTCGATTTATGTGACGTATTGAGCCGATCTAAACTTTTATCTAATCTGAGTATAGGCCTTAAAAATCAAATTTATTTTCTGTTTGTATAATGGAGCACATTACCGTTACTTGGTTTAAAAATGCACGTCTTTCCGTGATTATCCCACGTGTTGTACAAATCTCTTTCGACCCAAGAACGACTCAATGCGTGTGTGAATGGGTATGGTTTCAGCTTTGCTGAAATCGTTTGATATTTGATATCGTGAAGTGAACTGGGATGCATAAAAAATACATAACCCAAATGGTCATTTCTTCGATATCCTTTCTATAAATTTGTAAAATATCATGGATTCAAATCACTCTTAAATTAAGGCTGATTCGGTTTAGTGGTTCAAGATCGTTTAAAACCACCGGTTCGGTTTATAGCACGTCGTATAGCAGAGGTGCCCAGAATATGGAAAGATTTCAGAATGATGACAGATATATTTAGAAAATAGACAACAACATCAGGGAAAAACTGAAACGAGTCTACAACCTGCAAGCTGTTTTGAAAGAGTTAGTTGGCTTGAATCTAAGACGCTTAAAAGATGCATGTCAAAATTAACCTACCTAAAGGTAGATAAATCCTCATCAAGCTGGGCGATGAAATGAAGCGAACCCTCATCTTATGCGCTTTTCGGTTAGCGGTTTACGAGCACGAGTTGGCGATTCCGTACGGGTTGATTTTGGTTGGTTTAGACTGGACTGGCATCTCTAAAAAAATGGCAACATATTGAAGAGTGTTTTTACATATCGACATATTGGAGAAAATATATCAATACATCGATTATTAAATCGATGTTTGCAAGGTGAATTGTTCATCAGTCCAAGATGCGCTATTCAACATTGACACTTCGAATGGTATTGTGGAAGCTACCACCTCTATTTATCTCTTTTCGAATGTTAATTTGTGTAATTTGGGTAAGCTTCGAATCACAATTTACTGATCAAAAACCATTTGTAAGAATCTGAGCTTTTCCAAAAATTTGTTTAGTGCGAGTCTATTTAACGGAGGTTCAACTGGGGGACTAGAACTAGAAAATTTTTGTCTTCTGCGACTTAACCACTTTGCCGTAGCAGCAGGTGGTTGGTGTGTTTGTGGGTGTGTGGAATGGGAGGGTGTGAGTATGGGAAGTGAAAGTGACTAAACCGTGACTTAACAGTGACTTAACAGTGACTTAACAGTAACTTAACACTGACTTAACAGTAACTTAACACTGACTTAACACTGACTTAACACTGACTTAACAGTGACTTAACAGTAACTTAAAAGTGACTTAACAGTGACTTAGCAGTGAGTTAACAGTTAAATATACTTGTGGTTGCTAAATTTTGAATCAGATTTATGGTCGTAAAGGGCTTCGCTCGTACCGGGCGTACCATGACACCCACTCTTGTTTTCCTTATTTCCAACTTGGTTCGGTTCGGATTAAGCTTGACCTAGCTCAGTCGGAACTCAGTTCATTTGGATTTAGCTCAAAACCAGCACAGCTCGATTCAAATTCGTCTTGAATCCGTTTTACTTACAAATATTTCATTAATTCCCGATTGCTTGTACTCCCATTTTCCCCTTCAAGTTTCTATTTCCTTGCCCCGTACTGTCGCGCCGCCAACAAATCCGCCGAAGTTCTCCAAATTGACAATATTTGGCGGGAAAATGTTTGTGGAGCATGTTTACGAATATTTGTGGCGCGTTGATTATGGCCAATCGAGGCATCAAACGGCGAACCACTAACAACTGTGCGGAACTTAAAGAGCTTAAAGGAGCCAGCGGGAAGGGGGTGGGGCGATACTCTAATCAAATTAGCAGCATTGGCGAAATGTTTTAATTAAAAGGAGGATCGATGTCAATTGGAATGCAAATGGTTAACGGTAATGGCAAACTGCAACACGAATAACTGTTGCAATCGCAACGTGCAAAAGGTCGTGGTACTTCCTCCACCTCCACGCCATTCCCGACTCCGTCACGTAGCAAAGCAAATGAACTGCAACTGACTTGTGCTTGCCTCTTGCTCCTCCTCCACCCAAGCTTCATCCTGATATCCATATCCGTCTGGCATTGTACAATAAAGACCTTTTTTTTGGGCATCCTGGGGCCAAGGCGCAGGCGTCAACCGAACTGCCGCCAATTCATTCACTAAATGCGAAACGAAACGCGACGACGACGACGACGAAGTTGGCTATATGAGTCCTGCCTAAAGACTTGGCTGACTCAATAGCGCCTTGCACGTTGGCCTGGCCACACGTATTCTCGTGTTGTCCTCTGCGCCCGCTTGAGTGTTACGGCAAGTCCGTGTTGCCGGTGTAGAAAAACGCGTCCGTTTTGTGTGATCGAAAACCGTCGGCGATTTCAGGATTGTGATTTTTTTTTTGTTGTTGTTTGGGGTTGGTTAATGGCCGCTCGGGGAACAAGGCAAACCCAAGAACAGTAATCATAAGTGTATGTGTGTGCGTGAGTGAGTGATAAACAAGCAAAGCAAATCCCTGTCGGTTGGTGGCGCGTTATTTCCGCTTCCGTTTGGTGCCGCTCCCGCCACTGGCCATGGCGGCCACGAGACGCGCTAAGACAATGCCGCCAGCCATCTTCATCATCATCAGCGCCGTCTTTTTGGCGGTTGCTCTGGGCGTCGAGGCGGTCGGAAATGACGTTATTTCCGCAGCCAGAACCAAAGCCAAGTCCATGGAGAGGCCAATGCTCCGATTGCCGCTGCAACGACGAATGAAACGGCAAGTCAGTCAACGGGAGCAAAACCAAGACATTGATGTGGACAACGCGAATGCCGGCCAGACATTACGACAGCTGCGAACCGGAATGGGTACGCAGGGAGATTTCGATTTTGCTGCCTATGTCAATGGTAAGTGGAAATTTGTTATTTCAATTTACGTTCAACACTTAAGTTTAAGTTCAAAAATAGAGGAAGAAACCAGTCTGTTATTCGCAAGAGCGGTGCGTGCTTGATCCGTAAAGGAAAATGTAAGCACTACGATTTTGGTCGTTTTACCACCGAATCTAATGAGCTTACTCAACTTAAACGACAAAAAATTTAAAATTTTTTGAATTCGGTATCTATTTACTCTAAATTTGAGCCTGCTGGCTAACAAGGTTTCAAATTTTTTTTTCATATCGCTCACTTACCTCAAGACTGGTATAACTCAAAATAATCCATTTTCAAGAAAGAGTTCTTTTAGTTTCGAGTTAATCTAGTAAAATATTATAAATTTAAAATGCTTATTAAAAAAAATTCGAAAATATGATGTTTTAACAGAAAGCTGAAGGATCTTTTCGCATTATCAACTGCACGACAGCTGAGATATGACACTCTTGCACTAGCATGAAAATGAAACTGTAAAATGAAATAGCGACATATTCTCATCTCACATGGAAAGTTTAAAAGATATTAACATGAAAATTGTACACAATATATAAGACGATGCAATGAATATTTCTACATCATTAAGTCAAAGATCGTATTTTTTGAGTATGTCAGTTTTGAAGTAACTGAGCAATATGTATATGTTATACAAATTATATATATGGGTCATTCTTGTAGAAACCGAGCGGCTTCCACTCCATATCTCGTTAACTATTTGGAATTTCGCTTTGATGTCTTAGAGGAAGTTGTAGCTTTTGGCTTGGCTTACAAAACATTTCTAAGTAGCAAGTCTAAAAAGTCACATCTATGTACACAAAATTACAGAAATTTCTTGAAAAAAACATCATGTTTTCCCTCATTTTGTACTGTTTTCAACTTTGTCTTGAAAACTGTAACGAATTTAACTAAGCAATGTTGGACAATAACGTAGCTTGGATTTAAATAAACAAACAATTGGAACATACCAACTTCATTCGATTGGTCCTTTATATAGTTACGGGCCCCTAAGCATGTAGAATTGAAATCAAAACTCGAAAATTGCCATTTTTGGGAGCAATTGGCTGACAGTCAAAAATTTCGATTGTTTTGCATTAAATCTATAAAAAATAGTAAAAGAAAACCATAACTTAAAAATTATGATTAAAAAATTTAATTTTTTTACTGTTTTACTGAAAATATTTGTACGTTTCGAGTTTTAATGACAGTTGTACATGCTTGTTGGCCTACAACTATGTGATAGAGTAATTAAATGAAGTTGTTTCGTTCTAACAGTTTGTTTATTTAGGTCAAAGTTACAACTTTGTTTTATATTACTTATCCAAATTTGTAACGGGTTTCAAGATGAAGTTGAAAAACTGTAAAAAAGTGGTAAAAATTTTGATTTTTTTTGAGAAACTTTTGTAATTTTGAGTATGAAGATGTAATTTTTATGGTTTGCTACAAAGAAATGTTTTGTAGGCCAAATCAAAAGCAACTTTGCCAAAGATATAAAAGCAAAATTCAAAACGGTTTACGAGATATGGAATCGTAAATCCTACACTGATGCGAAAAAGTTTAAAGTGCAATAAAAAGAAAACGGCAGCTAACACTTGTTTCCAAAAAGAAAAAAAATTAAATGACCCATTTCTACTGAAACTATTCTTAAGTGTAGTTTGGATTGGTGATCTCAAAAATCAATTTCAAAAATTTTTTCATGGCTCCATTTTTAAATATGAATTTTTTCCATTTTTTCGGTAGTTGCACTTACATTTTATGCCATATCTCAATTCATAATCGTCAGATGGTGTCAAGCAAGATATGAATTGAAAGGTCATTAAATTGTCAATAATAAGGTAGAACATTGTTTTCAAATCGGCTTAGAAATTTGAAAACAATTTCCAAAAATATTTTTAAAAAAATCGCTTTTTTGCTAGAAAATTAAAGAAATTTCATTTTTAATCGCCTAGGATTTTTTTGCTATTTTCTTTGTTTTTTGGTCAATATTAGAAGTGGGCGAATAGCCACATCAGAAAAAAGATTTCAGAACAAAACAAAAGTCGAAGCAAACGAAAATTTATTTATAAAAAATCTCAAAAACACCACCTTTTTCAGCACTCAATTGCTCACAGCTCCTGTATGTATTTATAGATTTTGTTCATCGATATCTTATTTTCTTCGAAGAAGTGCGGTTCTTATGTAAGAAAAATAAAAATAGATTTTTTGAATTCTTAAAGATTTTCCTAGGCGAAACGAAACGAAATTTATTGCGTTTTCGAGTAAAATATCGATTTCTTTGAAATATTTTTTATTATTGTATAGAAACCACTCAACCGATTTGCGATTATTGACCATTTAATTACCTTTCGATTCATATCTTGCTATAAAGCTATATAGAGATATGACTTAAAATGTAAGGGCACCCACCGAAAAAATGAAAAAAATTCATATTTAAAAAACGAAGCCATGAAAAAATTTTCGATTTTTGAGATCTCCAATCCAAACTACACTTAAAAATAGTTTCAGTAGAAATGGGTCTTTTTGGCTGTAAACTAGTGTAATCAGACTAAGCCCACACAGGGTTTTTATACTACCATCATACCCTTTCAGAATTTTTTGGTCTCGACGCTATCAACTTTTTTGAGTTCAAAAATGTGTCACAGTGTTATTATTAAATAATTTAAAAAGTTTTTAAATTTTGATTTTTTTAGATACAGTAAAATACTTTTCAGCAATATAAACACGAGACCTGTCCGATAAACCAAACCTGAGAAATCATGTTTTTAAAAAACTATTTGTTTCCATTTTTCCGTTTTTGCCTACTTTTAAAATTGTTTATAAAATTAACAACATATGTTTTTGCAAAATCTAATTTCGGATTTTTTTTTAATGAAATCAAAAATGTTGAATTTTAAAATCGTTCGGCTTATAAAAGAATGACCCATATATATTGTACGTAAAAAAAACAAAATTTCGCCCCATGTCTATTAAAACAAAACACATTTCAAACGCTTTGAAAAATACTACATTTTTAGACTGTCCAATTTTATTTAAGATCTGAAAGAGCATGGCGGAGATATAAAAAGTTTAATTTCCGTCAGACAACATCATTTGTAGAAAACTCCTTTCCTCTTTTACTTGACTTAGAAAATGAATTCCTTTTAGATTTTAAGTAGGAACCTAGAATACACAAAAATTTTCATTATTCTTGAATCATTTCTACATTTAAAAACTTTTTAATCTAAAGGTAAGTCTACAAATTCAAGAATATGTGTTATTAATTTAAGTACTTGGTAATTGTCTTATATGCGCATATCCACCCCAAAATTCTTGTAAAAAAGTTCCTTGGATAAACGGCAAACTATTATAAATTTATTTGAAGAAATATCTGGGCGGACCTCCGTTTGTGGCCGATTTTGAAGCAGCGGGTGCTTGTGTGCTTCCACTGTGTAGGAGGCCTGGGAAAATGTTCAAAAAAGTTTTACCTAAAAACATTCACAAAAACTGTCATCTTCGCCAGTTCTTGGCGTCAGCTGTGTAGTAACTAATTGAACGCTAAAAACGCTATAAAAAAATGACGAATCAATCCCAAACGGCAATGAAAACAGTATATCCTTGAACCGATCAGAAAAATTATTGAGTTGATTCGTCTTTTTTAATTCTAAAATTCCAAACTGACGTGACGTTACGTTTGTACGATAAAATGTTTTTACAAAATATGAAAATCTTCTATTTTTAAAAATATTGTTTTACATTTGGGTAGCAATTAAGTAGCACTACAATCAATAAAAACAATGACATACATTGCTCATAAATTGATAAGCAAAAATATGTGCTGGCGTGACGTTACACAAAACGGAAGTGGGTTTTGACTTGTTTTAGAAAATTGAAAAACTCTGCGAATTGGGCAAAGCTTTTTGTATAAACATTTTTTGGTAGGATTTTAAATAATACAAGTCTATTTTCCTTATTCAAAAATATTTTCTCAATTTTTATACTCTGTACCGAAGGTACATAGAGTATATTAAGTTTGTGCAAAAGTATGTAACAGGGAGAAGGAATCGTTTCCGACCCTATAAAGTATATATATTCTTGATCAGCATCAACAGCCGATTCGATATAGCCATGTCCGTCTGTCCGTCTGTCCGTCCGTCCGTCTGTCCGTCTGTCCGTCCGTCCGTCCGAATGAACGAAGAGATCTCAGAGATGGTAAGAGATAGAGGTTTGACATGTATGGGACATATATTTCTTATACTTGCAGGCAGATCAAGTTTATTTTCAATTTTTGCCACGCCCCCTCACGCCCCCGCAATTTGGAAAAAACGTCATATCTCCTACAGTTTCGTAGATAGATGGTTCGTACTTTCTAGAGATATCTAGTACTCAAAATTATTTATCGATTTGCTGAAGGAATGATAAAGATCGGATGAACGATACTCAAGTTATGAGAAAAAAACGGCCAGTAAACACCAACCACCCCCCCCCCCCACCGATTACCACAGCATTCTATTGAACGGCAATCTTAGTGGAGAGAGAGAGAGAGAGAGAGAGAGAGTGAAACTTAGAGATGAGCGCGTATAACTCGTGAGCAAATGCGAGCTGCGACGTTAAGGGTACAGAGTATGTTATATTCGGGCTTGACCGACTTTCTTTCTTGTTTTTTTTTATTTGCATAAGTATCTGACGTGACGTTACCTGACGTTACGTACCTAAAATTTCCTCATTTTATTTATGTTGTTTTTATTACAATATATAGCAAAAACTTACAGTTAATTGCAGTCACATAGTTTCTTATGGTGTCTTATGTAATATTTTTCAACTCTTTATACCCTTAGAAAGTTTTTAGAGACCAAAAATCAATGCAATCTAAAGGCATTTTTATGACAACAAAACGTATCCAAATGAGAAAAATAGCGCTTGCGCGACTTTGCATTCGAAAATCGCGAAATGGGTTATAATATATTTAAAATTGACTCATATTTCTTCATTTTGATTATTTATCCATATTATCCATGAAAAAATGATAAAAATAGTGTTTTTAAGTACTTTTCATTTTTTGGCCTCGGTGGAAATGCCCATATTTTTTATTAATATCTTTCAGACTAACTAGGCTAGAGTCTCAATAACAATCGTATTTTGAAACCATTCAAATGAGAGTCTTTTTTTCTATGTTTGTTATATCAATGCTAGTTGCGCAGACAGTTTTCTGTATTTCCTCGACTTAAAGACACACCGGCAATCCCAAATTGGAAGAATTTATGCCTAGGTACTTCCAAACACTGCCTATGATATAGTAGCCGACCTTATTCTTAGTTTAGTTCAAAATCAAAGCGTTGGTATGACAATCTCTAGAGATTTCTGGAACACACCCGTATACATATGTACAGTATTATACCCTTTCAGATTATTTTGGTCTAGAGACAATCAATTATTTTGACTTTAAAGACATTTTTTTCGGTTAAACACACACAAAGCAGTTTTCTGTGAAATGTTCAATTTTTTTTGTCTGTTTGTTGAGTAGTGAACCATAATCGTAGCCAATTCTTGTTATGCAGTCTGTTATCAATGCACATGCAGAGCGTAACAATTTTGATGCATGCCCGTGTTTTAGCTCTGTTGGTGATGCTCCTTCGTTTGTTTGCTGGTTTTATAAATAGAAATCAATGTTACGCTCTTGCTACCAAATCGTTTTGTTTCTATCTTATGAAAAAAAGAAACAAAAAAAAAAAAGCTGCTTAGCTGCAGAGCTACCACACATCAAACATATAACATTATTTTGAAGAACTGGCTAGCTTAAAATGCATTTTAGAGCACATTAAAGAACGTTTGCTATTTGGTAGGTCTTTATTGACTTGACCATTTCGGAATGCAAATAAGTATGTATTTTCGCTAAATAAAATAAAGGGAAAACGCTTTTGGGCATCGAAAGTTAAATATCCAATGGATAAATAAAGAATTAAATGGAAATTGGCTTGACTAATTTGATTTTTCAACTGAAATAGTGAGGAAAGTTAATTTGTTAATAAAATTAAGTATTCACTTATACTTAATGACTAAATTAATAATTGTACTCAAACTGTTTCTTGGAGAAGGGGGCAAAAGCTGCTCTTCTTTGCAGCTTAAGCATACCAAATAGACTTATATCACAGTGCTCCGCGAAATTTTGATACCAAATTTGACTTATGATAATTAAAAAACTCTGGCTGGGTTTGGTCTGATTGACTAAGGTTTTCTTGTAATGGACGAAGCTTGCAAGTTTTTTGAAGAAAGGTTTTTCTGTTCTAGTCTAAAACTAAAAATACGACCATTTCCACAGCTTTTATTAAATACCACCATTTCAATTTACCACTTATTCCGAGCATGTAGATACCAAAATGCTATAAATTTTAATGAATATAACAATTTCATTAGATTATTATACTCTGTACCGAAGATACAAAGAGTATATTAAGTTTGTGCAAAAGTATGTAACAGGGAGAAGGAATCGTTTCCGACCCTATAAAGTATATATATTCTTGATCAGCATCAACAGCCGATTCGATATAGCCATGTCCGTCTGTCCGTCCGTCCGTCTGTCCGTCCGTCCGTCTGTCCGTCCGTCCGTATGAACGAAGAGATCTCAGAGATGGTAAGAGATAGAGGTTTGGCATATATATTTCTTATACTTGCAGGCAGATCAAGTTTATTTTCAATTTTTGCCACGCCCCCTCCCGCCCCTGCAATTTGGAAAAAACCTCATATCTCCTACAGTTTTGAAGATAGATCGAACGATACTCAAGTTATGAGCAAAAAACGGCCAGTAAACACCCACCCACCACAGCATTCTATTGAACGGCAATCTTAGTGAGAGAGAGAGAAAGAGAGAAAGAGATTGAAACTTAGTGATGAGCGAGTATAACTCGTGAGCAAATGCGAGCTGCGACGTTAAGGGTACAGAGTATATTATAGTCGGGCTTGACCGACTTTCTTTCTTTTTCTTTTATATAGTTTTGACCTTAAAACTTATAAAAGATTTAATAAAACTCGTAAAATTAACTATTTAAATAAAAATACAGATTTGCGTTGAGACAATCCCAGCTTGGCGACAACGTAATTCATTTCAGCTTGTGCTACAAGCTCTGGTCCATCGTCTTCTTCATGTGGCCCAAAAGATTGTTTCGTTAGGATTGATCTGCTCTGTCATTATCATTACTGTATCCGGAATCGGACGCCAAAAGGTAGTGGAGCTGCATCCGAATGTTGCTGTGGAAGTGAAGCATAGAGACCGGGAATATGAAATGTAAGCACCCATATCACTACACTTTGGCATGTCCATTTCGATCTGTCCACTTCTTCTTTTTGTTAGACCATATAGCAGTAGCAACGTCTGCATACTGTATATGTTGGTGGACAACGATCGAACAAATATGGTTGATCAGAATAATACGGCCGTTTAAATTTTAACGTTAAATTTTTTATGTTTTTGAGGTTAGATGCACGTTTGGGAACATAAAACCCACAAACATAAAATAAATTCAGCTTCAAACATTTTTCCATTTTCAAGAATCTCCCGATTCTATCTTCAGTAAGCTTTTCGCTAAAGAATTCATTATTGCCAGCTGTATCACCTTATAATCATTGCTATTGGTGGCGGTTTTCAAGACAAAAGCAAAAAAAACAATGGAAACGGTTCATTTTTGTTACTTTTTCGTGATTTTGAGCTTGAATTCTGTTTTTTTTTGAGCTGTTCAATCAATTTCACTTCTTTTTGTAAACTAAAACAAAAGTCAATTCGGACCCGGTTGCATTTTTTGTTTGTAAATTCCGAAGAAAATTGCTTACTTTGCTTCCAAACGAGATCTGTATAAAAATAAATTAAAAGAGAACACATACATCCTAACGAAACGATCGAAAATGGAAGAGTGGGATTAGATAAAGTCGGACTTTAACTTCAATGCACGCTACAAAAAACTATAAACTAAAATGTAAATCCAATTTCCAAATTGATTCAAGAATTAACGATAATTCACTTAATGTACATCTAGCAAACGTACGAGTACGTAATTTGGCATTTACTTTTTATTCTTCCGACCAGTAGGTAAAACTTTTAGAACAGATAAGCTCTGTAGTTTTGGGGTTGAGAGAAATTAAATCAATTCCACTTTCGAAAAGTTAGTGTGGAAGTAGAAAGGACATACTTTCCTGCATAGCAATTTGTTTTTCAGTTGAAATTACATTTTTGGCATTTATTTTTAGTTTATAGAATTTTAAAAAGAAATAAATTAAACGCTATAAAATTTGAAACAAAATAATTATTTGTATTAATTAAATTAAACAAAAATTCTTTTAGTTTTGCGAAAGTAATTGAAAACCAAGTAAGAAAGTCGCTGAAGCCCGACTGTTATATACTCTGTATTTTCAATAAAAGCTGAAAGCATTCTTTTTGTCACAACTTGAGTATCGTTCACCCGATCATTATCACTTCTTTAGCAAATCGATAAATAATTTTTTTTATATTTTTATTGCCACATCTTTTTTGTCAGCATCTTACGATGTTCAGAAAAAGTTTAATGTTCGTATGGTACAATTTATGTTTGGATTGGTGTTAGATAAGTGTTAGATGTTATGGCGGGTTCAGATACGTCGTCTTGGAAGTTACCAAGGGAAGATTCGCAAAAGTCTTCTTCTGGTTCTGACACCATTTATTTTTCTACTGCGAAGTAGTTGCCTTGCTAGCCGATTTGGGCGTCCTCTGAGTCTTTCAATGTAGTCTGCAGATTGTTTAACAATTACGTCGCCTATCATTGGGACAATTATTTCCCATTCCAGCCTTCTGGTGCAAATGTACAAGGGCGCTCCCGATAGTGCTGTACTTTGGCTTGGAAGACACGGATCTTGTGTAGATGCGTTGTAGCTGCACTACCAAATACTTGCAGGCCGTATCTCCATACGGGTGCAATGATTGCTTTGTATATATGTTTCTTGTTTTTTAATCACAATTTGTTTCTGCTATTTAGCGGCCATCCCAATTGAGCAGCTCTTCTATACAGCAACCTTGTGAGCTGGTTTATGTGCAAGCCATAAGTCAGGCGCCTGTCAAGGTATACTCCCAGGTAACTGTGTCCTTGATGATGGGCTAGAAGTTGATCTTCGATGAAAACTCCGGGGCAGTCGTCTCTCCTTAACGTCTTGGTAACATTGTCACACTTCGCTTGATTTATACCAATATTCCAGCGCTTTGTCCATCTGCAACATCGGTACATGTACTGCTGTAGAATGTCCGTGGCGCTGTAGACATAGGGATATCTGGCCAAAATAGCTGTGTCATCAGCAAAGGCTATATCGACTCGGCTGTTCATGCTGATCAAGAATGTATATAGACTAATAGGGTCTCCCTGTTACTTACTTTTTCACAAACTTTATATACTCTGTGTACCTTTGGTACAGAGTATAACAATTATTAATTTACCCTTAAGCTAACCGTTACACGCTGTTTTTATTGCACAACATTTTTTCGTGCAACATTCAGCACGCATCGTGTAAACACGGCAGCAATGTCACGACCAGTTTTTCATGGCAGTGTTGCCCGTATGAGTCCTGCGCCACATGCATGAATAAAGAAATGAATTTATTCGGTGCCTTAAGCCATGTCACACTCAGTGCAGTAATTATTGTATTGTTTATTTGTTTTTGTTTCGTTGAAATAATTAATTATTTTCCACAAGTGATTTTGATTAAAAAGCACAAACCGTGTAAATGGCGCTTAATGAGTTTGAGGTATGTATTTAGATGGCGAAGTTAAACAGCTCCTAAAATGTTTGATGAGTTATTAGAAAAACATAACATCATAAATACCCTGCACTTGCCAAAGTTTGTATATAATTGGTACGTTTTAAGTGTGGTGCCAAACGAACTTGATTCTGATTGTATCTCTTTCATTGTAACTAGGTGACCGGTTATTGAAAAGCTTTTAAAGATCTTCCTTTTAGATGTTCCGCAGTTGGGTTTGAACACAAGCCTTTTGCATAGTGCACACTGTACCATGAACAGCATTTGATGAACACTTATGCAATTTTTCAGTGTCACTTACAGTATTTCTTATGTGAAAAAAGTATCTGCCACATATCTTCCAGAACTTTTTCTGCGGTTTGCACTTCAATGGCACCAAA
Organism: Lordiphosa magnipectinata; assembly: GCA_037044535.1. Taxonomy (NCBI): domain Eukaryota; kingdom Metazoa; phylum Arthropoda; class Insecta; order Diptera; family Drosophilidae; genus Lordiphosa; species Lordiphosa magnipectinata. The sequence goes on from JBAMBO010004000.1 coordinate 13,966, forward strand.
TATTAAGCCGTCTGGATACTGGAGAATAAATAGCAAACATTTCGGTTACTTTGAAAAATAAAAAAATAAAATTATAAGCGGAAAGATCAACCGAGAAACGTTATGAATTTGATGAAATCAAAATAATTTTGATAGGCATGACTTGAAATGGATAATTTATAACACTAGTTTACAGCCAAAAAGACCCATTTCTACTGAAACTATTTTTAATTGTAGTTTGGATTGGTGTTCTTAAAAATCCATTTCAAAAGTTTTTTCATGGCAATGTTTTTTAAATATGAATTTTTTTCATTTTTTCGGTAGGTGCACTTACATTTTAAGTCATATCTCACTTCATAATAGTCAGATGGAGTCAAGCAAGATGAAAAACGAAAGGTAATTAAATTGCCAAAAATCGCTTGGGACACTGTTTTTGAATCGTTTAAGTAGTTTGAATACAATAATAAAAAATATTTCAAAAAATCGGATTTTTCTCGAAAACGCATTAAATTTCGTTTCCAAACTCCTGCGAAAAATATTTAATAATTAAAAAAAATTTTTCTACTTAAGAATCGCACTTCTGCGAAGAAAATAAGATATTGATGAACAAAATCTATAAATAAATACAGGAGCTGTGAGCAATTAAGTGCTGAAAAAAGTGTTATTTTTGAGATTTCTTAAAAATAAATTTTCATTGGCTTCGACTTTTGTTCTGTTCTGGAATTTTTTACTGATCTGGCTATTCGCCCACTTCTAATACTGACCAAAAGACGAAGAAAAGAGAAGAAACCAAATTTTTTTAACACTTAAAATGCTCAAATTTTTTTTAGTTCTTTCACTTAAATTGATCCAGCTACAGTATTTGTTCATAGATTTTCTTCATCAATACCTTATTATCTTTGTAAAAGTGCAATTCTTAAGTCAAAAGAATAAAAAATAATTTTTTTGAATTTTTTTATATTTTTCCTAGGCGATAAAAAATGAAATTTCTTGCATTTTCGAGCAAAAAATCGATTTTTTTAAAAAATATTTTTGTTCATTGTTTTCAAACTTCTACACCGATTTGAAAAGAATGTTCTACGCTATTATGGACAATTCGATTCATATCTTGCTTGACACCATCTGACGATTATGAAGTGAGATATGGCATAAAATGGAAGCGCACCTAGCGAAAAAATTAAAAAAGTTCATATTTAAAAAGCATTGCCATGAAAAAATTTTTGAAATTGATTTTTGAGATCACCAATCCAAACTACACTTAAAAATAGTTTCAGTAGAAATGGGTAATTTTTTTTTTTTTATGTAAACTAGTGTAATTGTCAAAATGGTATCTTGTATTGTAAAACGACATTTTTTGTTTTGTTTTATTTGAATGTAAGTAACCAAATAACCTAACCCTACAACAAATTCGCCTTAAAGTTCGAAAACAAATAGTCATAGAGAATAAAATATTTAATTAAAAAACAAACAAAAGTGCTGCAATCGAGTGCCCCGACTGCAAAATACCCTATACGAAGTAATGTTGTTTCTATGGCTTTGATTGATACAAGGTTTAAACTTAAAAATTGTGGCTCTGATAGTTTTTCGCGGTGAAAAGGAGCAGGAGGGGGAATTTTCCAAATCTGAAACAAACTTGATTTGGGTACGGTATACACCTACATACATGTAAATAGAGACAGACAGACGGACAGACGGACTCATTGTCTGGTTCTGTATTGATGACCTAAGTCTCAATGAGGACTTAGTGCTATTTTACAACACACTGCACTGTTTATTCATGGAACATGTTCTGGTCTCTATTGATAGCTCTTCTAATGGTTTTCTCGTAGATTGAAATATCTAAATAACGTCAAAAATGTACGATATAAGCGATTTAAGCGGAAAGGCTTATAAGCCGATTTTGCTCAAATTTTTTTCAACTTAACTTCGAGTGTTATGAAAGTTACCTCATACGCTGTACTGATAACTTCAACGCAACCCTAAGCTATTTTTATCTTTAGTTAACTCCAATACATCCAATATATGTCCTCCATATCTTTTTCTTAATAACAGTGCAGCTTCTGATGACTTGGGCATAGTCAACTTATTTAACGAATTCTTTCAGTCTACCTCTTCATCTTATTATCTTAACCCTGACTTTAATTATTCATTTATACTATATTAATAGACCTATAATTCATGAGTCGGACGTTTTAAGGTGTCCATAAACAGTGAATTATTCTTGACATGATTTCCAGCTGTGTCCTTAAAAACTGTGCTAGCTCCCTTTCCCAGCCATTAGCTAAACTTTTTCAAATGTCAATTGACCAAAGCTATTTTTCACCCATTTAGAAGGAGTCTTTTATCATCCCGCTGCACAAAAAGAGCGATAAGTCGATCATCGAGAACTATCGTGGCATGGCAAAACTCCGTGCAATCTCAAAACTTTTTGAAAAATTGATCACTGATTCACTCATCTCACCTTGTCAACACGGTTTTTTATTACTACAACAAATCTTCTGGAGTTCACTTATTTAATTAGTCGTGGCTTTCCTAATCAATTGCAGACCGATGTCATCTTTACGGACTTTAGTACAGCAGTTGATTCGGTCGATCATATGTTTCTTATTCATAAGTTGTCTAGTAAATATATAAATGTGGATATCTTCCTACCTTTCAAACAGAACACAACGAGTCATATTTAATGATTTAACTTCCGAGATAGTATGTGTTACTTCTGGTGTATCTCAAGGTAGTCACCTAGGACCTTTACTTTTTGGTTTGTTTATCAATGATCTTCCACAGGTTGTTAAATCATCTCAAGTCTTAACATTTGCGGATGATGTTAAGCTGTCTATGACGCTATCTTCTCCTGATTCGTATAAATGTCTTTAACTTGACCTTAATTATCTTCAATCTTGGTGCAACGTTAATATGCTCTGTCCCAATTGTGATAAATGCAAGATCATGTCGTTTCACCGCACTGAACCTGTTCTGAATACATACTTTATTGATCAAAGTGCTCAGGATCGTATTACGTGAGTTCAAGATCTGGGGGTATTTGCTTAAATGACAACATCTGTGTCATATTCAACAAAGGTAAGAGTTTGCTGGGTTTCATTAAGCGTTGGTTTAAGGAGTTTGACGTTCCTTAGTCTTTTTTTCGCCCATCGCTAGAGTATTGCTCAATCATTTAGTCACCTTAATACAGTTTCTATCAAGATATACTGGAGTCGGTTCAAAATCAGTTTCTTCTCTTCGCACTTAGGGTCTTAAACTGGGATGCTGTTTGCCCTTTTTGCCTCCCTATATATATAGGCTACGACTTCTGAACTTGCCTGCTCGAAAAGACCGTAGGACTAGTCAAGGTGTGATTTTTCTGAATAAGCTGGTTGTTGATGATGTAGATTCGTCTCTCCTCCTAAGTTTTCTGAACTGGAACGTAACCTGCAGAGCAATTCGCCGATTTCGTTCGTTGTCTTTGCAAGTGTGCAGATCAAATTACGCCCGTCATGATCCTTTTCGAGTCCTGTGCTATAACTATAACGAACTTTAACACATTTTGTAGTTTCATTGCCCCCACTATGTACATCAATTTCCGTAATCTTTTAGCTTTTTTGTCTGCACCGAATTTGTAAATCTACGGCGCCGGGCAATCGATGTGAGTAGGGGCATATCGTAAAACAGTTCACCTTATTTGGTCGGTGCAGTAGATATGCACACACGCTGTAACTATCACAAACAATAGCTTGTCTTCATTTAAGCAAATAAACAAATAATGCCAAATATGGCATATTAATTTTATTATACTTATTTGTAAAGATTAGTTGGAACGAGCATTTGCAGTTTTGAAATATCATGAAATTGCTTAAGGTTTAAGGATTCGAACACATTTGTATTCAATTTTTTTTATCTTCATATACAGATTAACACTTATGAGCATTATGACAACTTTAAGCGTAGGGAACCCAAAAGATGTCTTGACAAGAGGGCGTCAAAGTAAGTTTTCTTTCACATAATCCAGTCAGCAGAGATGTTGATTTGGTTTTAATTTGAAATATTTCCCATACATTTTACGTTTTTACATCTTCGTTGTGTAATCGTTTGCATAAATTCCAAGAAACTCAATTTCCAGTTGAATTAATTTCAACTCAAGATCTTTGCACATATATAAAATATTGTCTATTGACATGGCAAATGTGTTGTCCCTTGTTTAATGCCAAATTGCAATTTAAATGTAGTTAACAGTGATCTAAGTGTGGGTGTGTGTGTGTGTGTGTGTTTTACGGCTTAACAGAGTCGAGCACACACACACACACACACTTGCACACTAACCACTTGGGCAAACATTTCGAAACGTAAAATTTATTTATAACACTTGTAACAGGCAAAATGTAATTTTGTCGAAATCGCAAAATGCCACACACGCACACAGAAACAGTTTGGCGCACAAGTGCAATTGCATTAGTCATACGCAGGGTGAGCCGCACTCAGTTGCCCCCATATGTATGCTATAAATTTTTGCATGTCAATATGTTTAGCACTCACTCCCTTTCTCTCTCTTTGCCTCCGATTCAAAAGCAATTAAATTTGAAACCACTTTACACAAACACACGCACACACAAGCACACAATAGCGAGATGCCAAATTGATAATACTACAAAATTTTACACTTGCAATTGTCAATGTTGGGCCACTCCCCTTTCTAAGCAAACAAATTGTCAGCAATTGAGTTGAACATTTTGCCTTATGGACTTGTTGCACTCACATCAACAAATTTATGTAGCGTTCTATAAACAATGCGCCAACGTTTTAACTGTCTCGCGGCCAAAGTTAACACCCGGTTTGCCATTGTCAACTTTTGCACCTTTTTGCCATAAATTATACGTGTATTTCTGATATGGATTGCATTCTGTGTGTGTGTGTGTGTGTGTGTGAGTTGCGTGTTTTTGTGCGTCTGGCCATTTTGCTTATTTATAAGCCGCGACAGGCCATGTTGACACCAACATTGCAAGCACCAGCATCGGTAGAGGTAGGAAAAAAAATATTGCTCAACCTGACATATAAAACGAGAGCAGTTTGTAAAGTTAGGGAAAAACAATCGTTGAAGCCTGGCAAAAAGTTAGCAACGCATGGAAAAATTCATTTCTGACCCCATTAACTAGATATATTCTTGATCAGGGCGACGAGCTAAGTCAATTGAGCTTAGTCTGTCCGTCTATCTGTCCCTCAGTTTTAAGTCTATCGAGCTGAAATTGTGCACAGAGTCTTCTTTTTAAGGCACGCTGCTAATATATGTCGGAAGCGCCCGGATCGGATGACTATATCTTAGTAAGTCTTAGTAAGAAAAACTTTCAGTGTTTGGAAATACCTACGTATTTGTACGTATTAACATACCTAGCTACTTATTTTTCGTCATTCTCTCATGCTTCCACACACATGAAATAATTGCTACTATATTAGCTGAAGTTCATAGCAAATACGGGCTTTGAGATACCCAAAGATGTGAAATAGTTACACAAGCCAAGAAGGAAGAATTTATTGATTAACATCGAAACCATTTTTCTTTCAAGGTGACTATTGAGCGTGCCTTTTCTTGGTTAAAAAAGTGTTATCTGATAACAAATATAGCAACTTTTTTCTTAGGGAAAAGATTCTAAAGAGAGTGAAGGTGGACCAACACAGAAGCACGCCTTAAAAGGGCAAACTCGGTTGAAGAGGCCTAGTAAGGGAAAATCAATTTCGTGTTCAGCTTACCCGGCACGCTATACGCATCCCAGAAGATGCTAAGCAGCACTTGGGGCCTATCGCCAAGTCTAACGCACTGGCTCTTCATCTCAATAATACGACCGATACTACTACATGGCATATTGGTATGGTGGCAAGTCACGGGGAAGTCCATATATCTAAAGCTGATGGAAAAGGCCCAGCGGCAGGCATTAGTCTGCATAACGGGGGCGCTGAGGTCCACTCTAGGTGTCAATCTCCTGGACATCCAAGCAAGCCTCCTTGCGCAAAAGACGGCCCAACGTCTTTGTGCGGCAGGCACCATGGCGCTACAAAGCTATGGACACAGCATAGTGGGTAGTGTGATCAACAGTAGCACGGACTACATGATCCCAAAAACCAACTTTACAGGCGCATCAGCATTACTGGCTCCACAGGACCCAGGAAGCAATGCACCTATTCACCTATTCTCCAAGATGGCCTCAGGAGTCGGAGACTCAGTATACTGCGATGAGCCAGAATTGAGGCTCTCCTATAAACTGCCAGACCACTGCACCATATTCCAGGCGGAAGTCTTCGCAATAAGGAAAGCAGCACCAAACAACCAAATAAACATATACGCTGACAGCCAAGCGGCAATCAAAGCAATGCAGAGACACACACTATTAACTCCAAAAATTTTCTTGCAAGCAGGGAGGCAATAGATTCCCTTAGCATCTTTAGAAAGGTGAAAATCTATTGGGTTTCCAGCCAACATGGCATTGATGGAAACGAAATGGCTGACAGTCTTGCAAAAGCCGGAACCGCACTAAGCCAAGAAGCAACACTAAACATATCTAAATCCGTCACAGACGCTATACAGCAAGATGGAAGAGATAGCGGAGAAAGAAGCAGAGGAAAAGTGGAAGAACACAACCGGCTGCAGAATCTCTAAAATTATGTGCAAGACAAGAGACAAAAAACTCACACACTATATGCTACAACTCCAAAGAAGAGACTTTAGACTGCTTATAGGCATACTAACTGGTCACTGCCTAGCAGCTGCTCACGCAAAAAGTCTAGGAATCACGACAACGGACATCTGCAGGAAATGTAAGGAACCTGGAGTCGTCGAAACTCTGGAACACCTCATCCGCAGCTGCCCAGCGATTGCTAAGACAAGATTAAGACATCTGCACTCCCCAAGTCTCACCTCTCTTTTGAAGAGTCTGCAAGGAAGTCTCCCAAACAACTATTGGCATTTGCCAAAACGTCAAAGATCCGCATGGATTTCTAATGGTACCAAGAAAAACCACTCGGCCTCACTAAGGACTGTAAGGTCTTTGTCTTTGTAAGGCCGTAACTACCTACCTACACGGCACGAATGTAGCACGAAGTAATTAAAGCAAAAATACTCTACTTTTGTGGTGGAAAATCTGATAAGTGTAAGGTAATTCGGTAAATGATTAATATATTCCTCTCCAAAAATTCGGCAATTAATTTTTCTCGATAGCAGGACGCTTATTTATGGTTCTTTTTGATTGAATTTTTAAATTTTAATTAATTTAAATTCAGCTTCATACTCCACACTGCCCACGGCTAAAACGAAAAAAGATGTGGTGCTGGCGTCTTCCACTTGCCATGGTGAGCATACCCATTGATGATACCCATCAAATACTCAACAAACTGAGTGAAACGTGAAAATACCCGGCTAGATGCCAGTTAAAATATAGATCCAAAGCAAACCATCGACATTATGCGAAAACTACAATCGAAGGGCATTCAGTGTACCAAAGTCAATAAAACTTTAAAAAAAACTTGGATACTTAATGAAAATTTAGTCCCAATAAACAGGTTTCATTCTAAAAATCTAAAAATTCAGTGCAATTTCGAAGATACTGTTTGGAAATTTCACGAAAGCAGAAAAAGAAATTAAAGTTAAGTTTTCACCCACAAAAAGCGAATGCTTTTTCTAATCATAAGTATGATTTTATGGCAGATTTTCCCATAGCGGGAATTGGAACCATCCTACAAGTGTTCGTAGTGCTCGAAAACTTTAAAGCATTGGCCCTATACTATGCACGAAGTAATTATATAATAATAGAAATAATAAGAATAATAAGAAATTAAAATGTGGAAATTTTCCAGAATTAAGAACGATGTTTAGAACTATTTTTCCAAAGTGGGAGTCGGAACCACCCTACGAATGTTCCTAATGCTCAAAGACGTTAAAGCGTTGGCCCAATATTATGCACGAAGTAATTATATAATAATAGAAATAATAAGAATAATAAGAAATTAAAATGTGGAAATTTTCCAGAGTTAAGAAAGATGTTAAGAACTATTTTTCCAAAGTGGGAATTGGAACCACCCTACGAATGTTCCAAATGCTCGAAGACGTTAAAGCGTTGGCCCAATATTATGCACGAAGTAATTATATAATAATAGAAATAATAAGAATAATAAGAAATTTAAATGTGTAAATTTTCCAGAATTAAGAACGATGTTAAGAACTATTTTTCCAAAGTGGGAATTGGAACCACCCTACGAATGTTCCAAATGCTCGAAGACGTTAAAGCGTTGGCCCAATATTATGCACGAAGTAATTATATAATAATAGAAATAAGAATAAGAAATTTCCCGAAAGCGGGAAAAGTAAATACAGAGATACCTTGCGTTTCTCCATTCAAAGTAAACACATCGTAAAAAAATGTATTTTTAAAGAATCAAATTGGGAATCCAGAAAATTTCGATAATTTCAACGATAATTACAAAAATGAATTTCTGGCACACCCATACAAAGACGCTACGCGACGAAAAATCTTTTGCTTCTGGCATTTGGTTGGACTGCGTTACGCATCTGTCCGAGTTCTAATGTCTTTGGTTAGATGCCCTGCAAGAATGCAGTCATAGTGCCCTTTGCATCCACTTTTGAAAAAAAAAAGGTTCAAGGTTCAAAGAAAAAAACAGTAAGATGTGATCCAATCGACTCATGGAGCACGACAAATGGGAATCAATCTCGAGTATTTGCATTGTCCGTGCATCGTAATAGGTTAGCATTTGGAAATAAGAAAAATAAAACGTAGAAGTAGATGTGATCCAATCGACTCATGGAGCACCACAGATGGGAATCAATCTCGAGTATTTGCATTGTCCGTGTATCGTAATAGGTTAGCATTTGGAAATAAGAAAAATAAAATGTAGAAGTTTCCCGAAAGCGGGAAAAGCAATGCGCCAAATTATATTTGCAATGTTTATATATTTATGACTTTTCAAAGAAGAATAAATGGAAATCCCGAAACAAGGAAATAAAAAGTGAGATGTGTCCCACTCGACTCGTCGAACTCAACTAATCTAACAAAGCGGCGAGCAGCAGCAAGTAAATTCTTATTGCTTAAAATGGGCCAGACAAGGCCTACTTGTGGCAAGATTTGTCATAGAAATTTATTTATAATTTTTTTTTTCACAGAAATGCTGCTTTGGTATAACATTTAAAGATCTATACCTACCTTCGATAAGAATTACCGTAACGCGCGACTTTAAAAATATTTGTAATGAATTAAGATTGATTGTTAATGTTCATTGCAGAAGACATATTTCCAGCAGTTTGTCAAAGGCTGGGAGAAGGCTTATGGGTCTGTAAGATACCAGTTCGTCTGGAGGCTTTCCGGGTTTGTGCAGCATCACTATTTTTGCACTTTCCCATGCATTGGGGAAGTAGCTCAGGCAGAGGGCTGCATTATAGATGAGTAACCAGAACGATATTGGCTTGCGTGGCAGTAGCTTTATTGTCCCATTGTTCTAATCGTCTTCTGCAGAAATTTGGTTGTTTTTAAGTGAGCCTATTTCAACTTTGACGTGATAGGTTTGGTTGGCAGCGCCATTTGAAGAGGGAACCAATGCAGTCTATTGTTCGAGGCAGTCCTCAAGGGCTGGAACCTTTTCTCAATGTTGCAGGCAGATGCTTCAGCTCGGTCCTGAGAATGCTAAGCCCAAGTTCCATTGGGCTTCCTGATTGGGAATTTCGGTTGAGCGTGTCTTTTGTACCTCTTGGTGAGCTTCCAAAGAGCGTACTTGGAGTCTTCGTTGGGGTTGGCATCATTGAGATGCTCATAGGTGGCCTCCTTTTTGATTGTAGCAAGGACTTTTTTAATGCGGTTCGCTATGCTTCTGTATATCCAATCTATGGCAGGATCATAGTTTCGGATATATTCCCCTCTCAGGCATTTTTTCAGCACTGGCGTCAATACTATGTTTCCACATGTTGTATGTGTGGCGGGTGTGTTTGTTCGAGCAGCATTCGCAGCGGCAGTTTGGTTCTTGCTCATAAATAACTCAATGGTATCGTCAACGTCTTGAATGGTCATGATCTACATGTTGAGGTATAACTCATTCTGAAACCTTTTTGGGTCAGATCCTGGTAGGATAATCCTGTTTTTGGTCGGACTAAGACCCAGAGTTGCCACGATGGGAAGGTGATCAGAGGAAAGAACGTATTCCTTATGGACTGCAATAAAGTGTCTTGGTAACCCCTTATACAGGAAAAAGTCCAAACAGGCGGGTGTCCTCCTCCTACTGTATGGATAATGGGTGTCTTCGGCGAAGAATACTGGTAACTCCAGCAGTAAAACTCCAGTTTGGCTTTCGAACAGCTACAAAGAGTGGTCAACGTCGTCGTTGAAGAATTCCACGCCAAAGAGTACGTTGTGACAGCGTACTTGGATATCCAACAGGCATTTGGCCGTGTCTGGCACGACGGTTTACTCAAGGGAACGCTCAATTCTCAAATCTAATTAATGGTCAGATCATTTCTTACCGACAGTACCTTCAGAGTAGTCCAGGATGGCCTGGCATTCCAGAAGAAGAGTATTCGAGCAGGAGTACCTCAAGGTAGCGTTCTAGAGCCAACCCTATACAGCCTATTCAGCTTAGACATGCCCACTGCTCTCGACATACTCATAGAGGAACCGCAGGACCTTCTTATTGCAATCTTTGCCGATGACACCGCAATAATTTCACGAGATAAGTGTATCTGTACGGCAACAGATGCAATTCAAGAGTATGAAAGTGCCGATGGAGCATTTCCGTAAACCATGAAAAATGCGACTGCGTCACACATACACTCAAAAGAGAGATAAGTCCTGGGGTATTTCTGCACGGCGACATAAAACAGGACACAAGTACCTAGGAGTAACGTTGGACAAGCAAAAGAGCGCTGAAACAAGGCGATAAGTATGGTCTGGCTCCTTAATGCCAACAACAAACTTTTGCTTAAAAGTCGAATCCTTATCTATGTGGGATGGGGAATGCGATTGGGGATGTTATTCCATTTAGACACTCTCCAGATTTCACAAATAATAATATGATTGTTTATTTTAACGAATATTAAACTTAAAAGTGAATTACATATGTTGAGCTTAGAATGTACGTCCGACTTCTACGGCTGGCTGCAATCGTCTCCCTCACTTAAGTGTACATACAAACAGCAAATGAAATGTAAAATGGAACACAGGGATGCAAACTTAACTTAAATGAACATAGCCCTTAGCACCTATATTCCTATTCCTACATCTATTAGTTCATCCTTGCACCAATCTGGAGGTACGGCTTAGGTGTATACCATTGCTGCAAAAACCCTCCTAAACAAGATAATGGTCTTTTAGTACAAAATACTCAGAAGACTTGCAGGAGCTGAGTGGTACAGACGTTCAAGAGATATCGAGCGTGACTATGGAGTCCCATAATCGGAGTCCTACCTCGACAAAGTAGCGGGCTACGCAAATAACCTCGCCAGATGGCTCCGCTGAAGGAGACGAATAAATGGAATCAGGGCTAGAAGGTGACTTCAAAGGATCCACCGTAGTGACCTGGCTAATAGAAGTATATAGCCCTAATATGCCCACCTACCACAGCTCTAAGTAATACACAATTATCATCAGCGTAAGCGAGTAACATCCTTACGAAGAAATGTGCCCGATCCGCAGCATATACTCCATCAGCAGATTAAAGAAGTCACACGATAGAATATCACCCTGCCTAAAACTTTTTTTTGGTTCGGAAAGGTTCCTTCCTATTTTGACGGTGCTTTGAGTGCTTCTCAAATGTCATCAAGCAAAGTCGAACGTACTTTGCTGGTATACCAAAGGTAGACAGGGCTTCAAAGAACCTTGACCTTATCTGATGATGTCTGTCGAAGGCTGATGGAAGGTTTTGATACCTCACTCATAGGTCTTCTCCAGGGTTTGTCGTAATGTGAATATCTGGTCTGTTGTGGATTTATTTATATATTTAATCGCCAATTGAACAAAGCTCTTAACTGGCTACTCTATTTTTAACTTAAATTAGTTTCTAAAAGAAGAAAAGTATTCAGGTAACAAAATTTTGATTTCCGATTTATTGGGGACGAATTCAAATCGCATGCTAATGGGTAAAGAGTTAAAATTTTTAAGAGCCCTAGATATAGGTTCATTAAGGGAATAATTAGTTCGGGAAAATTGGTTGGAAAAGGGTTGGAAGGTTCTAATATTTCTGCCTGGTACATTTAAATTTAAGAGAGTAACCCTAGTGAGAACAAGACCACCTAAACCGAAGCTCCGCGCTCTAAATTTGAAAATTGAAGCTTAAAGACGCTGCAAAAGCATAATTGTCGCCGCATTGGAAATACACGGGCTTGATCGAGCACAGAGCGGATCTCAAACAAGACACAAAATCTTTAAATTTCGGCCACAGGAGTCTCAGCGGCAAGTAATCAAAACAGAAAACAAGCAAGTAAGCAAAACACCCCACACTCAGCGGAAATAGTCGCCTACTATACAAATTCGGAAACAAAGCTTTCTATAGTTCCCCTTCAGTTCGTGTTTCCATCTACTCTGTAAATTTGTAGTGCATACTTTTAGGCTGCAACATTGAGGTGGAACCTGTTAATTTAATTATAGCTAGAGAGACTACGATAATGAAACGTACTCCTCTACTGAAAATGCCTCTGAAATCCAACAATGTTGAAGCTATGGCACTTTTTACACCGTCTAGTCAAAGCATTCCATCATTGACAGGTGCCAAGCGACTTCTACCGGATATATCTCCTGAAGACCGGATAGCGAGATCGAATCACACGATTGGAAATATGGAACTGTCGGAACTTATGTGCGTAATGTCTTCCCTACTGGTTGAGAAATTTAAAAAAGTCGCTGCAAAGGAAGACATCGAAAGCATCATGGTCAATGTCTCCGAAGTGCACAGCAAGTTTATGAAGCTCACTTACGAAAATGAAATGCTTAAAAGCGGATCTGCAGGAATTGAGGTCAAAACAAGCAAACGAATCTCGTCGACTTGAACAGGTAGAAGAGAGCGTCAAGCACAGGAACCACATTTTTAGAGACATGAATTCGCATAAGCACCCATACGAAGCAGTAAAGGCATTACTTACTTTTCCAAACTTCAAATCCCAGCACCGGCACAAATAGAGAATATAAGGAAATTAACCGATAAAGACGGGAAGATGACGGTGGTGGTAGAATTTGCAACGACCTCGGCTATACAAACTATCCTGAAGAATTCCAAACAGCTCAAGGGAACAACTGTGTACATGGAAAAGGCAGTTGCACAAACGGTTGATGCTTACGCTGCGAAAGGACATACTTGCTATCAATTCCACTAAACGAATTTATGTTAGAGATGACAGGATGGCAATTGAAGACAAATGATTTTATTGGAATAGATCTGGCGAGCTCATGCGTAACAACAATCCAGCAGAACAGTTCCTACAAAGTCTCTACGGTGCTAGCTTCACACGCAATACCAAATTTGAAGATGTGCAAGGCCGATCAAAAAACTAAAAAAAAAAAATGCAGAAATTTAAATTTATCTTCCCTAACAAGGTAGGACAATCAATGCAGCCAAAAACAAGGTCGTTCAAAAACAATAAAGATGCAATAGTTCTTCTATCTTCTAGAGTGGAGAGATGTAGAGACCAAGGCACATGAAATAAAATAAGGCGGCAAAGGATTAGAAAAATTGAGCGGAAGGAGCGCGAACTTTAGAAATTTTTTCTGCACCATTTCAAGCCTCTTTGTATGAACTGCACTAGAGGGATTCCAAATAAATGAAGCATACTCCAACTTGGAACGCACAACTGCAGAGTAAAGGCTCAACCTAGTAGTAGTAGTAATTAAAATTTATATAAATGTATCGTATGGTATACAAAAAATTTAAAAAAAAAAAAAGTTTAGTTTCTAGGCGACTTAGTTAAAGAACCGTCTGTCGTTCATCAGCTCGCACCCTCTACACGTAGCCTAATACATCTGACTTCCCGGGTCTTCCCCAGATACCAGATTGTTCAGCCATGCGCTTTCGGTTTGAGGTTTAGTGCTAGCATGATTTACAAATAATAGAAATAAGGAATATATTAAATAAAACAACATTTTCTTATAAAATATAGCCGTTATGATTCTATTTCTATATGCTAAGGCTTAAATCACATAACTCTGCAGCTTTGACCAGTCCGCGCCGTTGAGGATGTTAAATATTTCGTGCGGAAACAGGGTACATTTTCCGAAAATTGAGAGCCGGAGTTCCCGCAGAATTGGGAAACCTTCAATGAAATGGATGACATTTTCTAGCTTCCTCCTGTTACAGAGAAGGCAGTTTGTATCACTCCTCGTGACATTCGGTATAAAATTCAAGTTTAATATTTCACCTCTGGCCATAAAAACGCTTCGTATTCCTTCAATGGGGAACTCATCGGAGAAATAGTTATTCTCAGGATTTTTCAACAAATTTCATCCTATATGCTGCATTCATTTTAATTGTGATGTTCCTAGCCCAAGTTTTCCATGTCGCGTTATCTTCAAGATTCAGTCGAACTCCATGATCCGCGGCTAGACAGCCCCACTCTATGAAACATTGCAAACGTTCTTTTAATATGTATTCTGCCAAGATCCTAGGAACCCTTCTTTCTTCCATGGTTATGGCTTTTTGCATATAATCGAAGTGCAGATTAACTGTATATAAATGAAATAACGATAGTCCGGTCTCCAGATATAACATTCTGTTCGGTGTATATTGTGGTTGACGAAAAATTTTCTTAAGAAAGTATCTTTCCCCATACTTGTGCTCCGTAACACATTATTGCCCTCACTGCGGCATTAAACAGCTTATACTTTGTGCTGGTAGGAACCTATTTTTTGTCTAGTATCGTTCTCCAAGAACTATTTATCGCTACTTTAGCATCTTTTAGTTTTTCTCCCAGGTGAAAGTTCAATTGGGCATTGTGATGAATCCAGACTCCTAGGTATTTGTATGATTTTACCACCTCCAAATCAATGTCGCCCGGTTGCCATTTTTCCGCAAACACAAGCCTTCTCCAGTGTTTTTTAAAAATTAGCACCTTTGATTGTTCGCAGTTAATTGTGAGCCGCCACTCCTTGCAATACTTCTCTAAAGCGTTGATATTGTTTTGCATAGCCTTGGGTGTTTCTGCGAAGGCCGTTTATTTTGGCCGTTTATTTTGAGTCCTTTCGGAAGGAATTCCACTGTATCGTTAGCTCTTAATAATTGTGATTACTGTTTAAATTTTGTCTGTGTTAACCAATGTGATGTTTTAGATGCAATATTGAAAATCAAATCAAATGCTATGGGGCTAGAAAAAATTGATCCCAAATTTATAAAAATCTTCTTACCAAAAATACTCGTTTATACTCGGGTTCCGAAAAAAGCGAAGCTGCACCACTGTTGTAACGAAAATCTCAGACGATATACGTCGTAATTTGGACAAAAGCCATGTCACACTTT
>JBAMBO010004001.1:0-184326 GCA_037044535.1 Lordiphosa magnipectinata
GTAGCATATCACCAATAAAGGAAATATACAAACGCTTGAGCAGATGAAAGGTTGTCTTTTAAACGATGCACGCGCTTGCTCCGGCATTCGGTTAGTCGGCCATTGGGGAGGGTTCAATATTAATCGCATAGACTTGGGCTCAAAGGCTTATTTAAATAATTAATAAAATTTCGCGTGCTTAGGTAAAGCAATATGGGGGTACACAATAGGGGGATAGATCACTAGAAAAAGGGTAAGAATAGAGAAGAAAGAAATTGGAGAGAAAGCACCTATTTTACATACTCGTCGTGGTTGCATCAGGCTGCGCGGATGGATATGCAGCCCATTTTGCCCACCCTACCTTGACCACCTTCCATACCTGGAATATTTATCTCGGTGATCCCTTTGAAAAAGCCGTCAACGACTCTTACATTACCCTTCTCTTAGTCGGCATGGCTCCGGAATTTAACACACTCTAGCAGAAATTCATCTTAACATTCAGTTTATTAACGCTAAACAAAATTAAATTCATATTAACTCCTAACTTTATAACTTGGATTTAAGTCCTTAAGTCATGCTAATTTTATAATACCTATAAATATAAATATAAATAAAATTAAAGTAGTTTTAAGAGAAAAAAAATAAAATTCTATAGTTATGAACTTAAGGCAAAAAGTAGATTGGCATTGGATATTAAGAAAAAAAATAATTTTTAATTTAAATGGTTGGCATAAAAATACTTAAAATTTTTCTTTGCATTAGAAATGAACCCAAAATTTTTTTGTTTGTTTGTTGGCAAGTGTAAATTTTCTGCAAATGCACAGCTCATGTTATGCACTGGCTTATATGGCCAAATTAAATCAATTACTCGACTTCTCTTAAATCTTTCTCTTCACACAAAAAAAATAAAATCAATTCGCCTTTATATGAATATGAGGGTGGGTGCATGCAAATATAACTCAAGGTCAAAAGAGAATGTATTACTCACTTAATTTTCCGCTCCAACTCCAAAAGCGCTTTCGTGTTGTGTGGACTGCTGCAATATCGCTGCTAAGGGAACAAAATCTCTCTCTTTTGATCGATTGATCATCATTAAGAGGAACAAAAAAAATAAAGTTTTAGGCACACATTAACCGGCAGTTGGATATTCCATTATTTGCTGTACTCCTATTTCACTTCTTTTTATTTAATTTCTTTTACATTTAATTTCTTTTTCATTTCATTTCTTTTTTTCATTACTTCATTGCATTTGCTCTTTAATTTCTCCTTGCTTTGATTTTTGAGAGCAGATTAACGGAACATCCAACTCAACGGTTCGCGCACAAAAAAATTAAAAGAGCCGATAAATAGCGAAAGAAAGCAAATTATGGGTTTTTTCCTATTAAGCACTCATTTGATTCCACATTTTTTCTCAGCCACCAAAAGAAGGAATTATATGTATATATATATATGTAAAAATTTCACTACGGTGGGTGTATGAAGAGACAGCCAAAAAAAAAAATTAACAAAAATGATGCGGCTCGTATGCCGGCTTGGGCTATGACGCTGACGATGGTCTTCAACCTGCCTTGTCCGTTCTTTTTCCGCGATTTTTGGCACTTTTCCTATTTTTAGCGCGCAAACTGGGAATTTTCCTGGTACGATGGAAGCAGAGGCTTGACGTCGATGTCGCGCGATCGGCCTCTTCCCGTGCACTAGCTACGTGCTATGCAGCTACTGCTGGTCCAGGCAAAGTTTCGCCTTCTTCTTTTTGTGCGTCTAATACGTAAGTCGAGAGCAATGCGTGAGAACCACCAAATGGCGCTCTTGATTAATTGCAAGTTGCTCTTTGCTTAAACAAGCCCTCTAAGTTCGACGAAACACCTGCTCGCTAGGTTATATTGAGAACAAGCAAAGCCAATGCCTTTTTCTCTTGAAAAATTATGCGGCTTGCAGGGCAAGAAAATTTCATCTAGGTTGCAGCTTGGCTTTGCCTTAGAATTGGGCCTCAAATAAAGCGCCAAACCTGCAAATAGAGGTTTGCGAGAAAAAAAAATCTAACTAACTCTGCTAATCACTTGCACTTGTGGGGGGGTTTGACTTACCCTACGGATCTGGCGCAGGTTTAATTTTATTTCAATTAAATTCCAATTGGCTGGCTAATATTTCTCTTGTTAGCTGGCACACGCGAGTATTTTACAATTAACTTCAATTCGCAAAGCGGAGGCACTTGAAGAAATACGTATAGGACTCTTTCACGTCTGTCTCTGATCACAACCAATAAGAAAAAGAAATGCCTAAACTGCTCGTGGCTACAATGAAACCTTTTAACAGCGAAAGAAGAAAGTCGCCATCTTGCTCTTGAGTCTGTTAGCCACTTTCACCACTCGTGATCAGCTGGCATGGGTTATGTAAAGGCAAACAACCCTAACCATTCCTGCCACACAGAACACTTTGCCTGCTTTTAGGCTGACTTGATTATTCTGCCAAGTTTTGGACCCAAGCTACACTACAAACTCCCCCCCGCCAAAATCACACTTTGGGGTGAAGACATTCGACCAAAAGGGTGACACCAGCTTGGGGAAAACCATTTATTGCTTTATGTCTTTGGCATGATATTTACCAATTACTTTGCCCTGGAGATCTTCCAGTTCATAGTAACTACTGCCAAGCCGGCGTTTTATTCGAGCTTTGACAAAGTTCGGGGCCAATTTAGCATTAAATCCTTTGCTAAAATTACTTTGCTGAAAGTTGCGACGATATACCTCTTGACCAACAACAAATGAAACCTGCCGACTGCGCAAGTTGTAGTTTCTCTCATTTCGGTCATGTTGGACTCTTATTGCCTCCTTAGCTGATCTGCGCAGCAAATCAAACGAATCTTCTCGTGAAAATTCGATCGTTCTGTCTTCCAGCAGCTCCAAATTTCTTAACAGCTGATACGTAGAACCATCCGTAATCATTTGCTGACCAAACGCAAGGCGATATGGACTAGATCTTGTTGCACTATGTAATGACGATCGCAGTGCGCAACCGATGTCACTGAGCTTTTCATCCCAATTCGATTGATCTGGGCGAATATAGGCCCTTATGGCTGCAATGACGGATCTATTGACCCTTTCCGACGCATTTGCTTGTGGGGCATGAACGGCTGTGTACGCATGTTGAACGTTGTATTTTTGTAACAACGCGTTAAATATGTTAGATTTAAATTGTACACCATTGTCGGACACCACCACTTCTGGAACCCCGAAACAATGAAACAATTCTTTCTCAATATAAGGAAGGATTGCATCTGCTGTAAATTTCTTCACAGGTTTTAAAAATGGGAATTTGCTAAAATGATCCAGCACAATAAAGATGCCGATGTTTCCCGATCGACTTCGCGGATATGGCCCCAAATAATCGATATACAATTTTTGGAAGAACCGTTCAGTTTCACCAGATTTTCCGAGGGGTGGTCTTAACGTGCGGTTCGGGGGCTTAGTGCATTTACACACCTCGCAACTGTTCACCAATGCTTTCACATCTGAAACCAAATTCGGCCAATAATAATAACGCCGTAGTTTCTCAAGGGTTTTATTAATTCCACAATGTGAAGACAAGGAATGCTCATGAGCAAGCTTCAGGGCAATACCTCTAAGATCGTTTGGAAGCCACAACTTCCAACACAAATCATCAGCAATTTTCTCGCCAGTCGCATGCTCTGCTCGCCGATAAATAAATTTATCTATCACTTTAACATCTGGCATGTGAGACTGGTTGTGCGATATTTTTGCTTTCAAGGATTCGTATTCGTCAGAATTGAAATGTTCCGAGTTGAGATCTACAAGCATGTCTGAACTAACTTCTGACAAATCTGGAACAAACACACGTGACAGGGCATCCGGCACAATATTTTGGCTGCCTTTTCGATGCTGGATTGTGAAACTATACCCTTGTAGTTTCAAAGCCCATCGTGCTAAACGACTACTTAGGTCAGACTGAGACATCAACCACTTCAGTGAGGCGTGATCGGTGATCACCGTGAATTGCTGACCCTCAACATATGCTCTGAACTTCTTTATGCTTAACAAAGCTGCTAAACATTCCTTTTCAGTTACAGAGTAGTTGCGCTGACACTGATTTAGTTTACGCGACATAAAGGCAATTGGTATCTCATCACCTTCCTCATTTGTTTGCATAAGCACACCTCCAACACCAGTGTGGCTCGCATCACAATGGATGAAGAATGGAGTCTTGTAATTGGGCGTGTGCAGTACTGGCGCTTTACACATTGCAGATTTGAGTGCTTGAAATGCCTGCTCAGCTGACTCGGACCAGATGAATTGACGCTTTTGTTTAAGGGCATCAGTCAAAGGCGATGCTATACTGGCATAATTTCTAATGAATTTGTGATACCACCCGGTCATGCCAAGAAAGCGACGCAGCTGTTTCACTGATCGAGGAACAGGATATTCGCTGATTGCAACTATCTTGTCTGCATCCATACGAATCGTTCCATGACCGACTATATGTCCCAGATAGCTTACCTCCTGGACACAAAACTGACTTTTCTCCACGTTTAAAGTTAAACCAGCTTGCGAAAGTTTCGAGGCCAGTTCTTTTAGAACATAAAGATGACGTTCGAAAGTGTCAGAAATTATAAGTAAATCATCCAAATAGATGAATACTTCGTTCTTAAGAGCGGCAGGAATAATTCTATCCATTAGCTTAGACATTGTTGCGGGGGCATTTGTTAACCCAAAGGGCATTACCGTGAATTGGTATAATGGCCTGCCAGGCACAGTAAAGGCAGTTTTGTCCCTTGAACTTTGTTCTAAGGGAATTTGCCAATAAGCGTCTTTCAAATCCAGGCTAGAAATAAATTCCGCCTTCGGAAGACGAGCAATTATGCCATCAATAAGAGGCATCGGATATGCATCCTTACGAGTCTTCTCGTTGACTTTTCGACTGTCTAAACAAAGACGAACTTTGCCAGGTTTGCGTACTATCACCATCGGTGAAGACCACGCACTTTCCGACTCTTCGATTACTCCAAGAGCCAGCATGCGATCCAGCTCTTCGTACATTTGCTTTTCAATCGCTGGTGAAACAGCATAATGCCTCTGCTTAATGGGTATTGCATTTCCCACATCAATGGCATGAGAAAGCAAGGTCGTTTTTCCCAACCCTTTTTCGACAAATGAAGGGAAGCACTTTATAGTCTGGGCTAAATGTGTTTGTTGCTCCGCCGATAAAAGCCTAAACTTCTCATGCTCAAACTCACAAATACTGGCAACGTTGGTTTGTAAGGTCAGGCCATCTGGCAAAATACCAAACTCGACCCAAAAATCTATCCCTAAATACAGAGGTTGGATTAACGAAGGTACAATGTAAAACGTAATGGGTTTATTTTTATCCCTATAACTTATCATAGTGCGGATTTTTCCACGAATATTTTGCGTTTTTCCATCAGCAGTGCGCACACTAGACGACATGGACTTGTATCGCACCTTATCGTCTAAAAGTTTCTTCGCAAAACTACCCCCAATACAGCTTATGGAAGCACCAGTATCCAGTAAGGCTGTTATGTCTTGGCCCAGCAAAGTGACCTCGGCATAGGGTCTCAAGTCATGGGCCACAATCGCTGATACTAATGCTCTATTTTCCGCTTTTAGTCTTTTGGCATATTCCTTTCGACGGAATCGAGATCGACTGGTTCTGCTGGTAAGCATTGTTGTTAAGTGATCAGTAGGGGGGTTCTTTACTAGTTTGTGTAACGGTAAGTCTGGGTGATGGGATAAGTCAGGGGAGTAATCATTATTTATAGAACTAGAATTACCTTCTATTCTGTGTTGGTCGCTTTGGATGCAACCTGTTTGCGTGCACTTGTCCATGGTGCACGAGATGATCCGTTTTTTGGACAACATTTCGGACAAGTTGGCTTATAAGTGTCTGGCTGGCCACAGCCATAGCAAAACACGCGACGATCCGCTACACAATCCTGATACCTGTGGCCAACTTTGCGACAGTTCCAGCAAGATAGATTAATGGCATTTACTTCGAGCTCATTTTCATCAGCCTCCATATCTGACTGTACAGCTACTTCGTTTACCATTCGACGAGGGGCTGGACGTGGCTTATATGATTGAGGCTTCAGCACCGTTTGTAAGAACACCTCTCGTGTTCTAACTACATGACGGAGTTGAGCTAACGAAACTATCTCCTCATAAAGGAGCTCATGTTGAATTTCCGGCAGTAAATTGGACCGCAAAGATTCCAGAAGCGACGCTTCTGTCAATGGTACTGCCAATTTGTCTGCTAACAGAATGATCGACTCGTAGAACTCATCATACGACTCGTTCTCTTTTTGTTTGCGTCGATCAATTGCAGCGCGAATATTGACGTCAGTGCGCCCGTCCTTAAACTGGACTTTTAATGCAGCGCATAAATTAGGCCACTCAACCACTGATACGCTTTTATGGTAGCGCCAAAACCAGTCATTCGCACTACCTTCGAACAAATTGCTGACGTAACCAGACAACAGGTCTTTATTGTCATTCAGCGTTTGCTTGGTAAGTGCTTCAACACGGTAGATAAAATCATCTACTGACAAGGTCGGCTTTCCTGAAAATTTCAGCTTCCAATTGCTGATTATTTGACTAATCCGATCAGGATGCAAATCGCCACTCATAGACGAAACCCTAGTGCTAGTGCCATTTTCTGCACGACTAGTATTAGCCCCTTGAGCATTACTGAAATTTTGTTGTGATGCTGGTTGATTCAAGTGTGGTGCTTGCAACACTGGTGCCGATTGAGGTTCACGTTGAACGAGAGCTGCCAATATGCTTTGAAACCCTGCAGCAATTGCTTGAGACATCGCTTCAGTTTGCCGATCTGACACGGCTGTCATAGTATCAGTGATTGTCTGCTGCATTTCACTGACAGTTGGCGAAACTTCATGCGTTCGAGCCATGTCTGATCGCTGTTGATTGGGGTCAGGCATTGTGACCGTTTGGGGCTTAGGAGGAGCGTTCTTAACGTTACTTCTAGTAGTTGTTGGCATGGCAGTTGATAATGCCTCTGGAGTTGTTGTCGGTAACTCTAAGCTATTATCGGAGGTTAAGCTGGAAGTGGATGAACCAAGCGATACTTTGCACACAGGGCAAATCTTATTGTTCCCTGTTCGGGTTTGAAAACAAATTCTATGGAACGTGTGTCCACAGCTTGTAGTCAGCACTTGGGCCGCAAACTCAATGGGGCCAAAGCAAATAACACAAACAATATTTTGATTTTCTACAGGTGCAAGATTTTCGCAACTGTGAGCTAAGTTGGGCATTGCCAGTTAGATATTTAAAGGTAAAAGCAAAAAAAACAATAAAACTTTAATTTACCCCAAAACAAAAGGTTTTCACTAACGCAGTAGTAATTGAATAAAAATGTTCATAAAAATAATTCCGGAGTCCATGCAATCGTTTCAGGTACAGGTAATGTATATCTTTTGATGCAACATATTAAAATGTAAAAATAAGGTAATAGATGACTCTCGCATTCAGGCAATACCAGCAACTTCTTTAGTTGTACGGCGGGCCATAGTTCACAACCATTTAAACCCTGATCCAGAAACAACTTTAGAAATTTTCGCGTTGACGAATGCGAGAAACTAACGATCACAAGAAAGATAGATAGAGAGCGAAATAAAAGAGAGTGAAAGGGAAAGAATTGGGGACTAGAAAGTGAGGACTGATCCAAATGCCGGTGTCCACTTAATTTGAAAGTAGGACTAATTCCAAGGCACATTTACCACTTTTACTACCTCCAAATGAACATATGAAATGGCTTTTTGCAATTTGTTATATTAAGCGACGGTGTTGAGACTAATTTGAAGTCAAAACGCTTCCAATACACTTAAACACTTTGCAACCGCTGCAGCTTCCTGGGGGAACTAGATTATAAAACTATTTTGAAGCTGTTATAGTGTCCATAGAACTCCAAGATACAACAGGATTTCAGGAAAAAAGAAAGTATTAAGAAAATAAAGATAGATACAGTAATAGAGTCTTGCCATTTGTCTCATCAAGCAACGGTTTTAAAATTAATTTGAAATTATAACTTTCCAAGCTAACTTGATAATATAAGACGACTTTCGATGAGGCAAGGTAATAAAGCTATGATGAAGCTTTTATTGCATCCATAGCCATCAAAATCTACAGTCTGACTGACAATTAAAAGAAGGATAAAAGTTAGAAAATTCTGTAATACCCGATACTGATTACTATGTCTGATGGTATTGACATTTATAAATGAAATTAATAATGCGGGGCTGCCGATAGCTTAGCAAAAATTTAGCACAAGTTTAGAATTTGCTCAACACCAGGCCCCTAAAGTTGGGCGCCAAATAATTATATAAATAATATTAACTGTAGCATATCACCAATAAAGGAAATATACAAACGCTTGAGCAGATGAAAGGTTGTCTTTTAAACGATGCACGCGCTTGCTCCGGCATTCGGTTAGTCGGCCATTGGGGAGGGTTCAATATTAATCGCATAGACTTGGGCTCAAAGGCTTATTTAAATAATTAATAAAATTTCGCGTGCTTAGGTAAAGCAATATGGGGGTACACAATAGGGGGATAGATCACTAGAAAAAGGGTAAGAATAGAGAAGAAAGAAATTGGAGAGAAAGCACCTATTTTACATACTCGTCGTGGTTGCATCAGGCTGCGCGGATGGATATGCAGCCCATTTTGCCCACCCTACCTTGACCACCTTCCATACCTGGAATATTTATCTCGGTGATCCCTTTGAAAAAGCCGTCAACGACTCTTACATTACCCTTCTCTTAGTCGGCATGGCTCCGGAATTTAACACACTCTAGCAGAAATTCATCTTAACATTCAGTTTATTAACGCTAAACAAAATTAAATTCATATTAACTCCTAACTTTATAACTTGGATTTAAGTCCTTAAGTCATGCTAATTTTATAATACCTATAAATATAAATATAAATAAAATTAAAGTAGTTTTAAGAGAAAAAAAATAAAATTCTATAGTTATGAACTTAAGGCAAAAAGTAGATTGGCATTGGATATTAAGAAAAAAAATAATTTTTAATTTAAATGGTTGGCATAAAAATACTTAAAATTTTTCTTTGCATTAGAAATGAACCCAAAATTTTTTTGTTTGTTTGTTGGCAAGTGTAAATTTTCTGCAAATGCACAGCTCATGTTATGCACTGGCTTATATGGCCAAATTAAATCAATTACTCGACTTCTCTTAAATCTTTCTCTTCACACAAAAAAAATAAAATCAATTCGCCTTTATATGAATATGAGGGTGGGTGCATGCAAATATAACTCAAGGTCAAAAGAGAATGTATTACTCACTTAATTTTCCGCTCCAACTCCAAAAGCGCTTTCGTGTTGTGTGGACTGCTGCAATATCGCTGCTAAGGGAACAAAATCTCTCTCTTTTGATCGATTGATCATCATTAAGAGGAACAAAAAAAATAAAGTTTTAGGCACACATTAACCGGCAGTTGGATATTCCATTATTTGCTGTACTCCTATTTCACTTCTTTTTATTTAATTTCTTTTACATTTAATTTCTTTTTCATTTCATTTCTTTTTTTCATTACTTCATTGCATTTGCTCTTTAATTTCTCCTTGCTTTGATTTTTGAGAGCAGATTAACGGAACATCCAACTCAACGGTTCGCGCACAAAAAAATTAAAAGAGCCGATAAATAGCGAAAGAAAGCAAATTATGGGTTTTTTCCTATTAAGCACTCATTTGATTCCACATTTTTTCTCAGCCACCAAAAGAAGGAATTATATGTATATATATATATGTAAAAATTTCACTACGGTGGGTGTATGAAGAGACAGCCAAAAAAAAAAATTAACAAAAATGATGCGGCTCGTATGCCGGCTTGGGCTATGACGCTGACGATGGTCTTCAACCTGCCTTGTCCGTTCTTTTTCCGCGATTTTTGGCACTTTTCCTATTTTTAGCGCGCAAACTGGGAATTTTCCTGGTACGATGGAAGCAGAGGCTTGACGTCGATGTCGCGCGATCGGCCTCTTCCCGTGCACTAGCTACGTGCTATGCAGCTACTGCTGGTCCAGGCAAAGTTTCGCCTTCTTCTTTTTGTGCGTCTAATACGTAAGTCGAGAGCAATGCGTGAGAACCACCAAATGGCGCTCTTGATTAATTGCAAGTTGCTCTTTGCTTAAACAAGCCCTCTAAGTTCGACGAAACACCTGCTCGCTAGGTTATATTGAGAACAAGCAAAGCCAATGCCTTTTTCTCTTGAAAAATTATGCGGCTTGCAGGGCAAGAAAATTTCATCTAGGTTGCAGCTTGGCTTTGCCTTAGAATTGGGCCTCAAATAAAGCGCCAAACCTGCAAATAGAGGTTTGCGAGAAAAAAAAAATCTAACTAACTCTGCTAATCACTTGCACTTGTGGGGGGGTTTGACTTACCCTACGGATCTGGCGCAGGTTTAATTTTATTTCAATTAAATTCCAATTGGCTGGCTAATATTTCTCTTGTTAGCTGGCACACGCGAGTATTTTACAATTAACTTCAATTCGCAAAGCGGAGGCACTTGAAGAAATACGTATAGGACTCTTTCACGTCTGTCTCTGATCACAACCAATAAGAAAAAGAAATGCCTAAACTGCTCGTGGCTACAATGAAACCTTTTAACAGCGAAAGAAGAAAGTCGCCATCTTGCTCTTGAGTCTGTTAGCCACTTTCACCACTCGTGATCAGCTGGCATGGGTTATGTAAAGGCAAACAACCCTAACCATTCCTGCCACACAGAACACTTTGCCTGCTTTTAGGCTGACTTGATTATTCTGCCAAGTTTTGGACCCAAGCTACACTACAATAGCCCAATTTTTATGAAAAGTTTTCTAAATTATTTGACTGTGTAAACATAGCTTTCGACCTACTGCTTAATATTCCATCATAGTAACAAGACGTTCCAAAAGAAAAACATTCTCCTCCTCTGTAAAATTCTTGCTTTAATTTTTAAAATTGACGCGCAATAAAAAAGACAAAACTCAGCCGAGTGCAGAGGTGCTGCCAACCTAGTATTAGACCACTCCAGCCCTCCCGGTGTGACCTTGGCGCAAATGCCCGAATTTATAATCAACCTGCATGAGACAACCAATTGCATAAAAGCCATCTAGTAGCAAAATCTAGATGGATTTCGATTTGAGCAAAAACATGAACATGAGAAAACGGCCCTAAGAATGTATCTCGTCGTCAAGTGTATACCTATTGTATTGTTATTTTAGATATATTGGAAAAACATGCAACGAACCAAGGTTCGAACCAAAACCAATGCCCAACAAGTAAGAGCGCTGTACTCGAGTTTCCCGACTACAAAATACCCTGTTCAATTGAGACAATTGTTTAATAACTTTTGTGTTTTTGCTCGTATCTTATTTTCCTTTTGAGAGTAGTTAGATGTAAGGCCTAGGATAGCATATGTTAAGTCACAAGTTTCTAACTTTAAAATTGTGGCTCTGACAGTTTTTTGCCGTTTAAGAGGGGGGGATATTTTCAAAATCTGAAACAAACTTGATCTGGGTACGGTATACACCTATGTGCATGCCAAAATTTGTGTCTCTATCTCTTATAGTCTCTGAGATCGACGCGTTCATACAGACAGACAGACAGACAGACAGACGGACAGACGGACAGACGGACATGGCTATATCGACTCGGCTGTTGATGCTGATCAAGAATATATATACTTTATAGGGTCGGAGAAGCTTCCTTCTGCCTGTTACATACATTTGCACAACTTCATGATCCCCTTTTCCCATTTTTAATGGGAACAGGGTATAAAAACCTCGAACCTCAAATTTCCGAACCTTAACCGTTGGTAAATTGTGATTCGAACCAGCAAACCGGAGGTTCCGAAAAATTTTTTGGGTTTGCAGCCCTGCTATAAACATTAAATTTTATAGATCGTTCTATCGACTTGTATAAAGATTTCATACATGTTTCTGAATTTTATGTATTTCTTATACACTTGAAAAGTGTATTACAATTTTGCCCACAAGTGTGCAACGCTTTGCTTTCACGTTCTTAAATCAAATCCGAAAGTTGCTAAAAAATCACCCTTTACAAGTGAAGCCAAAATGCAAATGTAATGCATCACAATCGATTATATTAATGCACAATCGACAGTAAAGAGAAGAATAGAGGAGAAGAACCCCTATATTTTCATCACAATGAAGCTAGTCCGAAGGATGTCTCGGAAAAATATCTGTGCTTCCCTGCAACATTCATGGAATCAGAAAGAAATTTCAGCCAGACTGGAATAATTATAAGTAATCGTCCGGGTTCTTAAAGCCAAGCATATATTTTCTCCAAAAAAAAGGCATATGTGGTAAAGATTTTGTCCCGGTATTAAGCTGTTATTTCGCTCATAAAAGCTCATGTGAGTTGAATAGATAGTGAAAAGCTCACTTTACGAAGTCGAGCACCTTTTTAACACTTCGCAGGCTGAGTGTCAGACAGTATACTTTCCATTAGAATGATCACTCAAAAATTCTCGTTTCTTTTATACTGTCAAGTCACTGTCACTGTCCCACTCGACACACTCACAAACACACACAACTCACCTGCTGCTACGGCAAATGGTAAAAGCGGTTGACTCTGCAAATAGAAAATGCAAAGACAAGGCGTACCCAAAAGAATCTGTAGCAAAGACAAAATTTTTCTACTTTTAGTCCCCCAGTCGAACGCCCGTAAGGAGCTTTGCTCTAATAATAGAATTTAAGATATATGCCTGTTATTAAAACAGATTTTATTTAGCCTTTGTTTTCAGTTTTTGTTGGTGCAACATTTGTCCTTTGGTCCATTCTTGCAGGCACATTGACATTGCTGACTGCAGGCACAGTTGTCGCCGCATTTGGTAGCCGAGCACTGACAGTCTATAATGGAGAGAAGGGTTTGTGATCCAGAAATTCGTTTTGTAGGTGTTTACCAATTATACTCACTTGTTCCGCAAGCCTTGCAACCCATTTTGAAATTAATATTTTGTTGTTTATTTGATTTTTACTGACTTTTACTATAAGCAGATGATACCTAATGAAGTTCTACACTGCCTTTTTATACATTTGTAAGTGCAAGCCGTTTTGCACACCACTAGAAAATACCCTTGTGTGTATAAAAACATAATACATATTATTGATAATGCTTAAACATTAAAGTCTTATCGCAAATCGTGCGCAAAATCGCGTCGCCTTTGTTATCAGCGAAAGCTAGAGAAAACTTTTTGCGCCCG
The DNA here is from genome assembly GCA_037044535.1 of Lordiphosa magnipectinata. Classification (NCBI taxonomy): domain Eukaryota; kingdom Metazoa; phylum Arthropoda; class Insecta; order Diptera; family Drosophilidae; genus Lordiphosa; species Lordiphosa magnipectinata. The sequence goes on from JBAMBO010004001.1 coordinate 13,252, forward strand.
CCGACGGCGCGCAACTGCACACGGCTTAATTACCTTATCGGCCAATCTCACCCAGCTGGGGTATAAAAGGCAGTTCCCTTAAACTAGCAACATCACATCAACTTGAACGTTTTAACTAATCGGTGCCAAGTCAATTCAGCGAAAATAACCTAACAAAATGCCTTGCAAAGGATGCGGAAACAGTAAGTGGCAGCAATAGAAAATTGAATCATAAAATCATTTTAATAACAACATCCTTATTTCCATAGACTGCCAGTGCACATCCGGCAAATGCGGTGGTAACTGCGCCGGAAACCAGCAATGCCAATGCGCCGCCAAGACTGGATCAAAATGCTGTCAGAAGAAGTGAATGGTCGCGGAAATAGCTACTTAGTAAATTACAATCTATGACTGATCCTTTCTAATAAAATTTTATATTGTTATCAAAATGGAATGGAAAATTAATTCACATAGCTGAAGGAGAATCGTTTGCTTTACAATGTTAGAATAATGTGGCTGGTATCATTATATCCGTTGAATATCTCCTTCCTCAGCTAAATATGTAACCCGGCCCATGGACTTCTTTCTAGAATCGGCACACTCGACCGCTGAATCAATAAACTCTATAAGATTACTTATAAGCCACTAGAACAATCGTATTCAATTTTTATCTAAAAAAGCTATAGTCCAGTCAAATTCGAATTTTTCGATGCATGAAATATAGACTAGTGTTGGGAAAAAGTTGTTCTTTTCACTGAACATGTTCACTTGTTCTTTTATTCTAAGTGAGTCAACTCACTCAAATTGCTCACTTGTTCAGTTGTTCACTTGTTTAGTTGTTCTTGTTCACCTGTTCTAGGTTGTGTGAGCGCACGTATTTTTGTTTTGTTTTTGATTTGCTGACGGTATTTCTAAGAGTTTGGTTTCGGTTGCACTGTCCGCGTTGTGGTTTTTGTTGTTTCAGCATTGCTTTTTTGTTGTACTCTCGCGCTAACTCTCCCGCTCTCCCTCTAAGCGCGCTAGTTCAAAATGTTGGCGCCATACTTGTTATAGTTGTATGTACAGCCAAAGACACTACATATGTGTAGTAGATACCGCAACTCATACAAACTTTCTTATTTTGTCAGCTCCCAAGAACAATCGTTTTTTGCGTCACATGAGTCATCTATAATATCTATAAATCTTTGTTACAGCCCACAGAAAAACACTTAAAGCAAGACAGAGCAAGCTCACAAAGCGAGACACCCAAAACAACTCACACAGCAAGAGAGACTGAGCAGCTCAAAGAACACAGAACAACACTTAGAGCAAGACAGAGCAAGCTCACAAAGCGAGACAGACATATCAACTCTCTGAGCAAAAAAAAACCGAACTGCTCTTAGAACAACTTAAGAACAAATCAGAGCAAACTCACAAAGCGAGACACAAAACAACTCTCTGAGCAAAAGAAACCGAACATTTATGTATCTTTTTTGCACGCCGCGTTTAGAAATTCGAAAGCTAAACGCAGTGTGCAGAAAAGCTACACTCCACGTGTTGAAATGAGAAAGCTAAACGCGACGTGTAGAAAAGATACACGCCACGTGTTGAAATGAGAAAGCTACAGAAAACCTACACGTAACGTGTAGGATTTCAATATTTAAACACGGCGTGCAGAAAAGCTTCACAAACGTTATGGATTGAAAATCCCGGTCAAAGCTTTTGTATATTTTGTTCTCTGTGTGGTTTACCAGTCTTCGGGAGTAGCACCAGTCTCTGTATTTTTCATCTATCTGGAATCCATCCTCAAGCATTTGTTAAACAGCTCGACAAACACATCTTGACAAAGCGTCAGAGCCATCTCGTGTATGTGTAAATAGCGAAATGTCCTCGGCCCCTGGGAGGTACCAGGGACCATTGCTGCTCCTTTGCTCGAAAAGAAGTAGTGAGAACGCATATGAATTTGTTATTGGCAGGGCAGGGCAGGCCAAATGGAAAGCAGTAAAAAATATACCTATCTCTCTCTGACACTCAGTGATGCATGGCATCGGTAAGCATTCGGTGTGAATTGCCGACTGACTTCGGTCCCCAGTTGCTATAGGTGGCCAGCTTTGGTCTATGTAGTCTTATGGGCCGCGTGGCCCGTATACGAGCCAGCTATTCCCTTGCGTAAAACAACAACGAATGCGCGGCTTGCGAAATCGGCTGGACAAGGGGCGCGCGCATACTTACGGTAGAAAGATAAACGGACGTCTGAGCATGACATTTTAGTACGTAACCAATACGAAATCAACAAACATGTCAAATTGATTGAGCAAAGATGGCGAAATACTGAATCTAAGAAATCAAACCATTGCTTTTTGTGCACACTTTGATGCCCGGAGTGTGAATATTTGTCAAGACTAGCCTTAAGCTCTGCCGTCAGCCCATCTTTCAGTCGCATGTGTGCGCGCACCCTCTGGGGTGAGTTTATTTAATTTTTAGCCAAGCAAAACACCTCAAATTATGTACTTGCAAGTGTGTGCGAAGCGTCCAAGTATGTAAACTGAAGTACCTTCAGTTCGGCGAAGGGCCCTCGAGTTGCCGCAACTGCTGTCTTTAACTGTGCCACTTGAAGCGCCAATGTGCAGTAAGTGCATTTCTGAGAGGTCCTGGTCCTGGGCCCGTGTCTCGCAGACACAGATAGACAGATTGGCAGCAACGAAATGAAAACGGAGACCGTCAGGCTGTCAATTCGCATCGGAGGAGGGCATTAAGCGTGCTAATTGCAGTTGACAATTTCATTTGATGCGCCGATTAACTGGTCGAAGGGATCTAGTTGATGTTGCTGTTGTTGTGGCAACTGACATGGGTTGCCAAAATTTCAATTTCAGTGCCTTTAATGATGTTAAGCGGCGGAAATGAAATCGCGCCTGGAAAAGTGTTCAGCCAAGTCATCAAAGTTAATTTGTGTGAGTAGGAAATTCGAGTTCAAATGTTTTTACAGCTATTTCCTGTACAAGGGCAGTCAAATGCCAGCTGCTTGTTTGGGCTTTGGTTCGTTACGAGCGGAAGTTGGTGTCACGGCATTTGTGAGATTCATGCTGATAAAGCGGCACGTTCCAGCAGAAAGTTGCACTTGAATATTGTTGGAATGCAGGGCGGCAAGTGGGTCACGCGAGGCGTTTAAATCTCAGCTTAAGCACAGACACACACGGCGTATGCGCTATTTAATGTAGCTGTCGCGCTTTTTAAGCGCAAATGCAAACAGTTAATTACGGCATTAAGTTTTCATGTCGCGGACGAAAACCGAAAAGCGGATACAACTGCAATGCGGGTACTTCGTGACGACTTTGTCGCCAGTTTTGCCAGACGAGCCGTGAAGTCAACGCCATGAAAAGAATCAGGCGGCACATCACTTATGCAAAAGAACATTTAAACTTTTTGTTAGCCACTTTGGACTTTAAGGAGCAGGCACAAGGATGCAGCTAGCAGACGCAATGCACAGTGGGGCCATAGGCCGAAAGTTAAGCAAGTAAATAGAATGGGACTAGTTTATGTTAGAAGATAACACCAAGTATAGTTCTACGAATAGTTAAAAATGGAGGACTCATTAAAAGAAATTTTCTAGAAAACGAGTTAGTTATTGCGTTGTCCATGATTGCAAGTCAGAGGAAAACCCGAGAGGATTGAGCTTCTAAAGCAGCGATGCCCAGCCGTATGCTCTTTGGGTACGTTTTGTTATTGTAATTGCACCGAACATAGGAAATCAATGATCGTATACATGCAGGGCGCGAGGCATACAAAACGACACACATGCTAACGATTTCGTGTGTATGCGACTCGTAGAACAAAAACCGGATTTGTTCTCTTCTTTGATTGGTGTTTGCGAGCGCAAGCAAACTGACCAACAACAATTTCACTATTGGTATTGGTGCTTATCTTTGTGAGTATTGGTGAGTGCTCTGTTGTATGCTGCTTTTGGGCATGCCTGTTCTAAAGTAACAGCTCGTGATTGACAGACTCAAACTATTTACTTAGGTCTTTATATATTAGGTCTAACCTAATTTGCTTTTTAAAACCTTTTATAACTAGAGTAGTCAGCTCAAGACAGTTCATAAAATGAGATATGCGCTTCTGCACCGTCTTAGTAAAGTATGCAATTTTTATATTCTGTTCTCTCCAAAGGTACCCAGAGTATATTAAGTTTGTCCACGAAGCACGAACACAATTAAGTCAGTGTGACCAGAAAACCGGAAAAGGGCACACGGATTTGGAAAATATAATTTTCTTTTCAAATATCAGTAACCTTGTTTTGTTAGATCAAATTTCAATACGATTGTTCTATTTATTGTTCCAAGTTATCTAATTGAGTCCATTGATTCAGCGGTCAGATATGCCGATTTCGACATTCATACAGAGCGAATTCCATGTGGCTGGTTACATTTTAAGCTGATGAATTAGATGGATAACACTAGGCAACAAGTTTCAGCATATTAAAGGGTTGGCGGTGATTCTAGATGATTTTCGTGTGCCGAACACAAATCTGTTTTCAGAAAAGGTCCATCACATCGAGATTTTTAGTAATTTGAGCTTGTAATGTAAAATTGGCTCAACAGCAACCGTAGAGGGCCAGGCCAAGCTTCTCTCAATCTCTTGGATTGTGTGCTTATAATTTTTCGCACAGGAGAAAGGGACCTACAGTTTAGCGCCGAATCCGAACGGCAATAGTTTGAGAATTTTTGCTTTTTCATGGCTAGTTATTTGGTAGCTGGTGAAGGTGACCGGATGTGTAAGAGCTTTTTCCTAAAGAAAGAAATAACTCCTTTTTTTTTGTTAGATGGTCCGAGGCGGAATCGAACCCACAACCTCACACACCAGCAGCCACACTTACTACTGGAGTGCCACACCCGACCACTTTTGAGCTTAAAGTTGCTAAAAATGCCTATTTTGATCGTTTTTAGACGCGTTATGTGGGGAACCTATACTTTTGTTTTGACTTCTTTTGATATTATCGTGAATTACTATTTCTTAACTTTAAAATAGACTATCCTTAAGAATTGTACGATTCTTTTTAGCGAAGATATACCATATTAAATATATATACACAGAGAAAACAAGACACATTCCATGTTGACATGACCCTTATTAAAATTAACATTTTAAAAATATCAATTTTTCATATCATTTGGCAAGAAAATAATGTCATTCTGATCCAAAATAATATCATTTACTTAAATTAATATTGAATAGTTTCAGAATGATATTCAAAATGTAACAATATGTTAAAAAATATTGATTTCAATTCAATTTTCAATTTTTATTGCATCGGTTTGTATTGCATCGGTTTGTAATAATATATTACATATTTCTTAAGAGTTCAAGTCTATGGACTTATTCTACTTTGTTGTGAACTGTTGTTGTGGACTGTATTATCGTTTTAAATTTAATTAATTTATATTACAAAGTAGGGAAAAATGAAAAAAAACCCATGAAACAAAAACTTAATACTACTTATAACTATCTTTATTTACATAATTATTTGGATTATGTGGTTAAAGGTGCAAATCGGAGGTAGGATGAATCCATGGGAGATTAAAAATCATTTTTAATAGCTTGTTTTGTGCAGTTTGTAATCTCTTAATATGACATTTGGCAACATCAGACCAAACTGGGGCTCCATAGAACATTTCTGCCTGAAATACCGATCTGAACAAGTATAACTTATTTTCAATAGATAACCTTGAGTTTCTATTGATGAAGGGATATAGAATTCTGGTAAGAGTGTTGATTTTATCAATGGTGTACCCAACATGGCTCTTGAAGTTTAATTTTGGCTCCCAGGGAATATCAGTTCCATTCAGATCTGGGTGGCTATTTGGGAGATATCTGGGCAATCTTTTTCTGGAGAAGTATATGGCTTGGGTTTTATCTGTGCTAACCAGAATTTTCCATCTTGTGAAAAAGGATTGAAGGGAGTCAAAAGCTTCTTGTAGGTTGAGTGAGATATTTTCTGGCAATAATCCTGAGCTTATTATTGCTGTACCGTCAGCAAATATTGAGGCAGTACAGACGTTTAGATTCGGAAAGTCGGAGGTATAAATGTTATACAGAAGGGGAGAAAGGCAGGACCCTTGGGAGCATCCAGCAGGGATATCTATAGCGGTAGAATGAGCCCGTCCAATGTAAGCCGAAAACGAGCGCTTGTTGAGAAAACTTTTTTTTTTAAATTTTAATAAGTTCGGTCGGAAAGTTAAGAGCTGACATCTTGAAGACGAGACCGTTGTGCCATACGGAGTCAAAAGCAGATTTTATATCCATCAGAACCATCCCGGTGGACTTTTTCATATTAAAGTTCTGTTTGACAATCTTTTTGATTCGGACTAGCGGATGAACTGTGCTGTGTTCCCTACGGAATCCGAACTGTCCATTAGGGAGTAGATCTGCATTATCGACAAAGAATGAAATCTTTTCTTTGATGATCTTTTCTAATATTTTGCTGACTGCAGACAGAAGGCTAATAGGCCGGTACGAGGAAGGGGTCTCAGGAGGCTTATTTGATCAGAAAGATTGCGACCACTTTGGATGCTTTCCAAGCTTGTGGAAAATAGCCAAGTCGAAGACTTGCGTTAAATATAGCGGTCAAGAAGCGTATACCGCTACGAGGAAGAGCTTTTAGGCATAGGTTTTCAATATTGTCCAGACCAAGGGATTTTTGGTGTTTCAGCTTTTTAATTATTTCCGAGACGGCTCTACAATTAGTAAGGTAGTTACCATCGGGATTTATTTCTAGGGTAAATAAATACATCAAACTCAGTATCAGGAAAGCTTAAGTGGTTCGTACTCGAATGATTACCCAAGAAGGTTTCGGCGAGTGCCTCACATTTTTGTTCAGGAGTCGTGCAGTGTACTGCTCCGACAGTAAGAGTTGGGATGCTTGAAGGATTTTTCCTAATAATTTTGGCTACTTTCCAAAAAGGAGAAGAGCCTTTGTCCAGAGTGGACAGGAAGGAGTTCCAAGACTGGTTACGATAAGTAGCTATTTCTAAGCTTTAACTGCAGTTCAGCCGTTTAACCGCTTCAAGGTGAGCTATATTCCTGGACCATTGCCAGTTACGACGGTGGCTAATTCTGCGCGTCATTAATAATTTTATTACCGAGTTAAGCTTATACCGAGTTCTAGCTTTAGGGATATAGCGTTCCTTATCCTCTTGAATGGCTTTCGTAAATTTATCGATCATGGAATCGATCTGCACTGGTTGAGTGATAGTCTCTTGAAGGACTGGTTGGAGATTTTGCCTAAGATGGCGGGCTCTATTATAGTCGAATCTACAGGATTCTACTAATATAGGCTGGTTGAGTAAATGAATCTTGACTGGCAGGTGGTCCGAAAATATCGATTTTAAATTTTTAGCATATCAATTTGATATATTTTCATATCGGAGTGGAATTGATATGAAAAAAAAACAATTTTCTTCTCGATGTAATAAAATAACAAAATGGTCTATTGCCCAAAGCTATGCTTTGCTAAAACAGTACAACAGGCTAGTAATTTGTATAGAATTTTAATGAAAATTTTCAATAGCACCCATTGCATACTTTGGGGCAGAAACAATATAATTGATTTTACGTATACAATTACTAAAAATGGTATATCTTCATTGAAAAAAGTCGTAGAATTCTTTGGGATAGTTTATTTCAGTAGTATTTTCCGATTATATCAAAACAAAAGTATAGGTTCCCCACAAAACGCGTCTTAATAGGGTAACAATAGGCATTTATTGCAAATTTGGGCTCAAACTACTTAAAATCTTGACGTGATGGAATCACCACCAACCCTTGAATATACTGCAAGTCTCATTTTGTTGCCTTGTGTAATCACACGGACATGGTGATATTAACCACATTATTCTAACATTTTTAAGCAATCCTTTAATTAGGTGTATTAATGTTCCATTGCATTTTGATTATTATATAAAATTTTCTTAAAAAGGATCAGTCATAGATTGTAATTTACTAAGTAGCTATTTCCGCGACCATTTACTTCGCCTGGCAGCATTTTGATCCAGTCTTGGCGGCGCATTGGCATTGCTGGTTTCCGGCGCAGTTACCACCGCATTTGCCGGATGTACACTGGCAGTCTATGGAAATAAGGATGTTGTTATTTGAATGATTTTATGATTCAATTTTTATATTGCTGCAACTTACTGTTTCCGCATCCTTTGCAAGGCATTTTGTTGGATTATTTTCGCTGAATTGACTTGGCACCGATTAGTTAAAACGTTGAATTTGATGTGATGTTGCTAGTTTGAGGGAACTGCCTTTTATACCCCAGCTGGGTGAGCTTGGCCGATAAGATAATTAAGCCGTGTGCAGTTGCGCGCCGCCGGCGGGCGCAAAAAGTTTTCTCTAGCTTTCGCTGATAACAAAGGCGACGCAATTTTGCGCACGCTTTGCGATAAGACTTTAATGTTTAAGCATTATCAATAATATGTATTATGTTTTTATACACACAAGGGCATTTTCTAGTGGTGTGCAAAACGGCCTGCACTTACAAATGTATAAAAAGGCAGTGTAGAGCTTCATTAGCTATCATCTGCTTATAGTAAAAGTCAGTAAAAATCAAATAAACAACAAAATTATAATTTCAAAATGGGTTGCAAGGCTTGTGGAACAAGTGAGTATAATTGGTAAACACCTACAAAACGAATTTCTGGATCACAAACCTTCCTCTTCATTATAGACTGTCAGTGCTCGGCTACCAAATGCGGCGACAACTGTGCCTGCAGTCAGCAATGTCAATGTGCCTGCAAGAATGGACCAAAGGACAAATGTTGCACAAACAAAAACTGAAAACAAAGTCTAAATAAAATCTGTCTTAACAACAGACTTAAATCCATTTATCTCTTCTATTTTTGGGCAAAGGCCACACGTAGACCTTAGTGAGATCGGTTGGTTTTTCTGGGTTCCATTAGAAATCCAAGAGGATCTTTGACGTTTCGGCAAATGCCAATAACTGTTTGGGAGACTTCCCTGCCGACTCTTCAAGAGAAGTGAGATTTGGGGAGTGCAGATGTCTTAATCTTGTCTTAGTGATCGCTGGGCAGCTGCAGATGAGTTGTTCCAGAGTTTCGACGACTCCAGGTTCTTTACACTTCCTGCAGGTGTCCGCTGTCGTGATGCCTAGCTTTTTCGCGTGAGCAGCTGCTAGGCATTGACCAGTTAGTATGCCTATAAACAGTCTACAGTTTCTTCTTTGGAGCTGTAGCATATACACAGAAAAAAAAGGCGTGCTAAAATCAAGTCAAAAAAAAATTGACTTTCGGTTTGAAACTTCAAGTGCGAGTCGTACTAGATTCACTTGAATCAAGCACGAAAGGATGACAATCCTAAAAGGCTAGGATCAATCCGAAAACGCTCATTTTAAGTATGGATCCTACTTGAAAATCAAATTATCCTGACTCGAGATTGAAGTAAGTACGGAATTTCACTCTCAGGCTCTCTCAGGCTAAATGGGTACAAACACATACACAAATTTTTCTGTCAGCATAGCAGTTATTGGTGGTGTGGGTTTTTTGCGCTAACCGTTGCCTTGGAATTCCCTACCAGTTATAGCACTTTCAGCATGAGAAGGTAGCAGTTTAATTACAGTTGATGGATCAAGTCTATTGAAGAGTTTTCAAAAGCGAACAGTTTCAAGGCTATGCCCATGGGTGGCCCACACGGACTAGTCACATACCCTGGGCCTGGACCTGTTTTCAGAACCGCAGGGTCCATTGTAATGTTGATTGTGTCCTGCTTTTACACTTGTATGCAAACTAATGACCTTGAGCCGGAACTGTTAATATGGATTTTTTTTGGGTCAAAATGAGTTTTAACATCGAGCTAAAGTCAATCTCAGCCATTTTTGATGCAATCCGTTTTCGGATTGAATGTAGTTCGAGTATCAAGCACAATACAATCTCGGCTATTCTTGCACCAAGCCGACTTTGAGATCAATTCAAGTACGAATATCGAGCTCAAATCAATATCGGTCCTTCTTGATTGGATCCGACTGAGGGATCAAAGCGAGCTCGAATAACAAGATAAAATCAATCCAGAGTCAGCTAGAGTCAAGACAAGAATTCCGGGAATGAAAATTCCGTACTCAAATCAATCCTTCTCGTACTTGGTTTGAGAAAATCCGGGCTTGACCGACTTCTGACATCGATTGGGATGGATTTTTTTCTGAGTAGTGCGTGAGATTTTTGTCTCGTGTCTTGCACATAATTTTTGAGATTCTGCAGCCGGTTGAGTTCTTCCACTTTTCCTCTGCTTCTTTCTCCGCTATCTCCTCCATCTTGCTGTATAGCGTTTCTACGGAGATAAGTATGTTTAGTGTTGCTTTTTGGCTTAGTGCGGTTCCGGCTTTTGCAAGACTGTCACTCATTTTGTCGGGCAAAGGAAATGAGTTAACCAAATAGTTATTCCAAAGAACGTAGATGAGATTAGATATCTCACAAGAAAAATTTAAAAATTCTTTTTTGATCTATAGCTGCCATAAGAACGATCGTTCGAAAAAGTAGTTCTAGTGAGAAAAAGTTTTTGTTTTCAATGCATTCCAGTGATGAATATTTTCTGCTTCGGCACAATTTTAACGATTTTGATCCAATTCGGACGAATATATCAAATAGCTGCCATATGAACAACCATTTAGCTACTTGTGAAATATGTGTGACTATCTTTATTGAATATAACTTAATTGCTAACAACTCTTGTTCTGTTCGATTGTACAGCGTGATGCCGGCGCCAGGCGCGCGGAGGCGAAGTCAGCCAGAAACTGGTTGTCGTGCTGCTGCTGCGTTAGGGATGGTGCTTGCAAATACTTCTCGCTGTGATGTTTGTGTCGTAGTTGAGTCGACGAACTGTTTCCGATGAGTGTAGGAACTGATGAGATCGTAGTACTGAGCATGTGCACCGAGTACAGATTGGCGAAGTTGCGTCGATGGTAACCTCGATAAGCAAGTTCGTTAAGCAGGGTTGAGGTTACCTCGTTGTGGACTTCCGTTTTCCACTCGTTGTGGACTTTTGCTTGCCGCGCGTAGTGGACTTTCGATTGATGTCGAGAACTTATAGGTAGACTCGGGCTGGCATCAATTGCCAAACAAAGAGCTTCCCGAGTTGTTGCAGGTTGCTTGTGGTCGATCACGTCTGAGTTACCACTTTAGCTACTTGGTTTTATATGTGTTACTAACTTTATTGAATATAACTTAATTGCTAACAATTATTGTTCGATCGTACAGAGCGATTCATGCGCCAGCCGCGCGAAAGCGTCGTACTGCTGCTGCGTTAGGGATGGTGCAAGCTGCACAGCGTCGATGCTGCTTGCTAACGATGATTAGTGGGGCCAGAGCTGCCACACCATTTGCTTGCCAGTTTTTTTTTTATATGGGAGCTATGCGATATATCAGGGAATCAAACCGAAACGAATTTCGGTTCGGCTTCTGTTTCGGTAAAAGGTTCTGTTTTGGTTTTTTTTATTTTGGTATTCGGTTCCGTTTCGGTACCTAGATTTTTATTTCGGTATACCGGTACGTACCGGAAAAATTAACAGAAATTTTAATACTTAAGTCCAAACAAAGTGAGTTACAGATTACATCCTCGCGGACTGATTGCGGGTTAATAAAATTCCTTTAATTATTGGATTTCGAATTGCACAGAGAAACACACGCATCTCGAATAGTCTGTTTGGTAATTTCCACCCGAATGCTGGGCTTAAACAATTCATCAATGCAGCTGGACCTGGAACCAGCAGTTTTCTTTACCGGTGCTTGATTGTCAAGCCTTTTTATCAAGTCGGCGTGAGATCGGGCAATGTGCTTTTTTAAATTTGTTCCATGATCGCCCTATAAAAAAGAAAAGAACATACATACATACATATAAGTCATTTATGTTCCCTTGCAACTGGTATATAGACATATGTACATATTTTTGTACATATATGTACAATGTACACACACAAACATAGTTTTCGTATCTTTTCATTAAAGGCATGTAAACATTAGCATGTAATTATATACATAAAGGCAGGCTATTTAACTTTCTAAGCACTTACATACGAAATATTATTTATATGTGTATATGCATGAGAGAAAAGTCTCGAAGCTCACATATGTATGTGCATTAGCCTAAGTATCATTGTACATTGAACATACATATGTAAATGTATATATTTCGGAATGTAAATTCGTAAATATCAAACTCACCTTAATTTTTTGTCCACACTCGTTTATTAAGCAATTGCTTACATTTTCTTCATTATCAAAGGTAAAATACTTCCGATACATGTTTGTTTTTGGCTTTGCCGTTTTAAGCGATCGTTTAGATTTACTTGCAACTCTTAAATAAATTAATTACTCTTGCAGTTTAGCAGCACAAACACGAATAAAAATTTTACAACGATTAACAGTAGGCGACTGCGCACTGAGCTCTTTCGTTTTGCATAAAAAAGGGACAGCATCCGAAGAATTAGCAAAAAGCCAACATGTAAAAACGGAATTTAAGTGAAAGAGCGCTAAATATAATATATACATATTTTTGTTGCTGTTTTTGTTTCAATCCTTCTCACAGAAACCTATATGCATAGACAAAAATAATATCTTTTGTCTCTCTCTCACGCGCAGTCAGCAGCTCTGAATATAGAGATGACACTCTCTGGCGCAGGTAGCAGCTCTGAATATTGCGATGACAAAATTCCGTGCGGCAACTAAGGAAGTAAAAAAAAATTAATTGCTCAGAACCGAAGCTGTACCGGTACACTGTTTAAGTTCTTTTCTGTCTTTTCGGTTCTAAATATATCGGTTCTCGAATACCGGTGTACTAAAAATTCAAAATATCGGTTCCGGCTCTGAGTTTTAATCGGTTCTTTTCGGTATACGGTTCCGGTTCCGGTTTGATTCCCTGTGATATATTCATTAGATTTTCATCAAACTCCCCAAAATTGTATGGAAACCTATAATATTCCTAACTGGAAAGTATAAAGATCTACTAGAACTACTTTTTCGACCGATCGTTTCTGTGGCAGCAATATGTTATATGAAAACAACAAGTTTTAAACACTAATACTTTTTTCAGACGTCTTTTCTATGAAAGCTATACTGGTATAGTTGTCCGATTTTTATCTAACTTGGTGGAATTATGTATTGCAAATACGAGGTTTGGGAACGATCGGCCTATGGCAGGTATATGCTATTGTCATCCGATCCGATTGTATTTCACAATAAGTTAAAAATTTATATCGTTGAATTGTTGTTGCTACAAAGTTTTGCAATTTTGAGCTGCTTTATTATTAGCTAATGTTACCTTATGTGGATACAGGTCCTTCAAATATAAAGAATCCTCGCTCAACACACGCTTATGCCATTATATCGTCAGTCGGACGAGCTGACGGAAACAGACAATTGATTTGAATTCAGAGCCAAAAAATACATAAGGAACGCTTGCTAATTTCTCTGGTCCAAAAGTTGGCGTTTCTTTGTAAAACCTTTGTAAAATATTAAGTGCATCAGAAAACCAAAGGCTGTGCATTTTACTTTATCCGGTTATAGAAGAGTTGGTAGTGGTTCTATATGATTTTCGTGTGCTAAACACGTCAAGGTTTTTGCTAAGACTTTGGCTTATTAAACCACTTTTGATATTTTTGAATAATACAATAATTTTGCTTTAAAATAATGTATTGAAATATATCAAATTGTCAACATTTTCTACTGCCTAAAGTTTTGGCCCCACTGTGTTACTACTCTGTTTATCTTTGCGTGTGAACTTAGCCTTCTGGCAAAAGTGGATTCAAATATCAGTATGACAATGATACAAACACCCACACACACACATCGTCAAGTGGCGAAACTTTGCCAAAGAACCACAAACATAATTTAATGAAATGCGCAAAATCTGTAAATGAGACATCGTTCCCTCTCTCTCTCTCTCTCTCTATCTCTCTGCGCAAATATTCTCAATAATTTATTACATTTTGTTTGTTAAGCGCTTCAAAACTTTCTAAACTTTTCAGCATAAATTAACAGATTAGTTGGCTGGCGACGCGGCGAAAAGAAAAACGTTTCGAACTTTTAGCAGGTGCCGGTGCCAAAATGGGATGAAACAAAGAAACACGTTAATTTCCGTCTCCCCAGCACGCACTGCAATGCTTGTGGCCAGCCACTTTTGTGCTACCATAAATCTTGGCTATTTGTTGTTGTTGGCCAATTTGCAAATCTCTTGCCATAGAAATGGGATTGGACACTGGTAAACGTGACTTGTAAAGTTTCACACGTCGGCCATTAAATATTTATTTTTAATTTGCAGTGCACGTGATTCGGGATAGGCAAATTTCGGAAGGATGTGTCGCCCCGCTGGCCGTTTTGAACTATTTAATTTCACTCTCTAAAAACAGTGTATCATTTTGACCAAAAACTCATATCCGCTTGGTCCACAATGCGTCGCAAAATGAATGTGTTTAATTTCGATTTTATGTTTTCCACACTCCCAGGTGCGTGATCAGACACGCCCATATGTAGGCACGAGGGGGCATGTCTGGCTGGCATGTTTATCAATTCCTGGTGACACATTTAACACGAAATTCATTTCGTTTTTCGATTTGTGGCCGTGATTTCCCCAAGCACTTTAAAGCCATGACATACCAGAGTAAATGTGTCACACACACACATACGCACACACACACACACATACACACTGATATCAGCCATAACTAAGGGAATGTCTTAGCCCGACAAAACACATTAGGGTGGCACATCCTGCGATTGCCGGAACGGCCGGAAGTCCTGACCCAGCTGACTCAACTGACCTGCCCTTTGTTGACAGCAATTTTATATGCACGAATGCACCATTAGACGATGTGACACATACTAAAGACAAAGGCACGGCCACTCCCCCCCTGTCTGTCTGTCAGTTGAGCAAACAAACCAAACTACAGTTTTGTCCTTGTTGACCATTAGATTTATTATAAAACTTTAATGCACTGCAGACACAGACAGAGAGGGAATGTGTTAATGTTCTTGTAATGTTGATAATTAGCTAAAGCTTCCTCAAAAGAAAATCAGAAATGCTAGTGGCAATTGTCTCACATTTCCGTGTGCCATGTGCATCTCTCTCATTAGCCAACACATGCACGTGCATATATCAATTTGGCCACCCTCAACACTCAAGTCAACTTGCGGTGGCCCTAACAAAAAACAATCATACGACGCGTTGTCCAGTGGCAATCAAAGCAAAATGCTTTTGCCAGAACGCAGGGATATCAGGGAATGTTTTAATAAGCAATGCACCAGTGACAGAGCCACATTGAATGCTGCTTAACTTTCAGTAAATACGAGGGTTCACTTTGGTATTTCTTACCCTGGATACTTTAAAGTGTAACCTGGTATGATTTACTACTTATATTAAAAAGTTTCACATTTTGAAACACAAACTTACTTAAGACTTTAAAGTCTCGGCTGAACTAGCTCGCCGGGTAGTAACAATTCAAGAATGCGTCGATGTGACTTTTGGCAAAGAGCTCTACAAAACAATCCCCAAAAAAAGGGTCGGTTCAATTAATTGGAGCATTCAAATGATTATGAACTACACGTACATCTGCGGCTACTCAAAATACGTTTATGACTTCGTAACTGCTGACGAATCTATGCCCCTAAAACAACAAATTGATGTGTCATCCGTCTTGGAGCACTGACTTAGCACCGAATGAACGGCTTCTAATTGGTTCGAAATATCAGAACTGATTTTTGATTTCTTTGAACAAGCTCGTATTCAAAATACCACCTTCTAAGTGGAAAAAGTTCATAGAAAAGTGTAATAAACTTCAAGGAGAATGCAAAAATGGAAGTCACAAAAAATGGCTCTGCGAAATAATGCCTAATTCGTTATGAAATAAAACCCCAAAAAAAGAAATAAAATAAGGACCCAAAAAATAGTTTTGTGGTCATTTTTATTAGAAAATAAGACCACGGTTGCCACTTGAAAAAAATAAATCATACCAAATAAATTTCAAGAAGAGCCATTTTTATTAAACAAGAGCCATAAAAATGTTCTTCCCTTTATTCATGTTATATATTTATTTAATGATATAAAATATATCTCTTTCACAAAATCGTTAAATTATACATTCATTTCATTTCTTCAGAATTATTAAACGTCCGTTACTGTGGCAATAAAATGTTAAAATTGAGATTTTAATACCAATGGCTTCCTCGGATTTAATTCTATATTGTGTCCAAATTTCAAAACAATCGGATGAGTGGTTACAAGTATAAAACGGTAAAACAAAACAACGTAAGTCTTAAGAAGTCTGAATAAGTATTGTTCTGTAAGTCAAAATACTAAAATAACAACTTGATCTGATCACAATTACTTATCCGAGTATACTTAAAGAAATACCGCTTCCAATCTGTAAAAATGTTCCACTTTACGACCAAATACTTTTTTCACATATTCATTAAGGGACGATTTCTCATCTCCTATATATGTAGCTGCTATTTGTCAGATAAATATTGAATTTACTTTGTAGCTTGTTAGACAGACATGTATTCAAAATGGTATGTCTTCGTTCAAAAAAATCGACTCCAAACTAAATGCGCCTAAATAACTAACGCACCTTAAGCTAAAGTAAGTTTAGCAGATGTAAATAATCTAGAACCACTACCAACCCTTCAATTTTCTGAATAAAGTCAATTTTTGGTGTCTTGTGTTGATTTTAAAGTAGATTCTAGTCTCGATCTGATTGAAATTCCGGATTCAATTCTTTAATAATCTTTTATTTCAAGAATACAGTTTAAATAACTTTTGATTTCTGGTTTATTCATTAAATTGACCATTTCTTTTGTCTCAAATTGTAGACTTCTAGACTCTAAGCCAAGGAAAATATTTAGGGAACATCCCACTGCTCAAGCAAGCTCGCGCAACCATCTTGTCATTGCTATTCCCAAAATTATGTGTGTTCTTATTTCGCAGAATTTTTGAAACTCTTTTCATTTCTGCGTCTTTTCGGGCTCCATGCAAAGAGCCAATTCCAATAAAAAAGTGCCAGTGCACCAACAGGAAAAAAAGCACAATTTTTGGTGCAAAAACACCAAGTGTGGCAACCGTGAATAAGACCCCAATTTTTAATATGAATTTTTTTGGGGTCTTATTTTATATTTCTTATTTTTGCTAGAATATGAAATGAAATCCAAGAACTCCAATAGTGGTTAATTTTCTTATCTGCAGGTGTTCTTGGACTAAGTATTCGATGCGCGCAATTTTTGTACAGATGTGCAAAAGTTTAAAATTAGTTCAGTGATGAGCTTTTGAGTATGTTGATGTTGCGAAGTAGACGTAAAATTATGGAATTATGAAATTTTCATCATTTAATTTAAAAAATAGAGGAAAGCTAACTTCGGCTCGACCGAAGTTTATATACCCTTGTAGGTCGTATGAATTATAAAATTAAGGTTTTAAATGATTTTCGTCAAACATTCTAAGCTGAGTTATTTCCCAAACTCGGCTATAGTACCATATAGCGCCATTACTTTGACCATTTGCTTGCCAGTTTGTTATATGGCAGCTATACGATATATTCATCCGACTTTTACCAAACTTCCCAAAATTGTGTGGAAACTGATAATATTCATAATTGGAAAGAAAAAAGACGTTATCATTGCAAACAAAAAAGTTTTGCTCACTAGAACTACTTTTTCGACTGATCGTTCCTATGGCAGCTATATGCTATAGACATCAGATTTGGATCAAACTTGACAGAATTGTGTGGTAGCATATAATATTGATCAGTATCAAGTTTGTGAGCGATAGCATTAAAAACAAAAAAGTTTTTTATACTAAGACTTTTTTTCAGACATATCTTTTGTATGGCAGCTATACTATATAGTTGGCCGATTTTCATAAAACTTGGTATATTTGTGTAAAAGCATAGAAAACTTATAAATACGAGGACTGGGGGCGTTTGCATTGAAAACAAAAAAGTTTTTCTCACAAAAAGTAGTTTTTCGACCGATGGTTCCTATGGCAGCTATATGCTATAGTCATCCGATCCGGCCGGTTCCGACAAATGTGCAGTGTATTTGTACCAAAAAACTTCGTGCAAAGTTTGGTTACGATAGCTTTAAAACTGACGGAGGAGATAGCATAGAAACAGACGGACGGACAGACGGACGGGCAGACGGACATGGCTATATCAACTCAGCTCGTCATGCTGATCAAGAATATATATACTTTATGTGGTCGGAGATGCTTCCTTCTATGCGTTAAAAACATCCGGACAATTTTAATATACCCTCTACAAGAGTATCAAAATGGTTTCAATACAAATTTTCATTATTTCTTAATGTTATAGATAGTTTATTTTACTAAAAAAACTTTACTAAAAATATTTACAAATTCGTTTTTACAATATATTGAAAAAAAGCAATAAAATGTACAAAATCGAGAAACGATAGCTAACTTCGTCTGTGCCGAAGTATTAATACACTTGAAAAAGCTCGCTCCAAAGGTTGGTGATTTCGACCAAAATTCGCTGAGAAAAAATGCAAAAGCACTCGTGTATTTGCGAATCATTGTATACGAGAACTCGTGAATTTGCAAGTACAAATACCCGCGTTGACTCGTAGCTTCGGCCACAAGTCGCCGCGAGTTCTTGTTGCCGAAATCAAAGATATACTGTGGGCTAAGAGCGATCACAGCTCGTACACGAATAACACAATTCTTTCAAGCAAGCAAAATAAAAACAACAACTTGTGAGAGCAGAAGAGATAGCACTCACTCGCTTGATACTCACCCGTGGCTACCGTAAAGCTCGCTGGAACACATATAGCCGACAGCTTTAACAAGCTTGTTCAATTATTACTCGTGTGAGACAAAGCTTATCCGTTCTGACCCAATGTGCTTGCGATCATTTCGTGTGTGTCAAACCAAGGCGGCGAGCACAAACAAGCTGAGTAAATGTGCGAGTATACTCGAAAATAAATTACTTTTTGCAGGTCTCTGATCCACATTTTCAACAAAGCGGATTTTAAATTGAAGCCCTTTTCTTATTTACAAATCTGAGCATCCACGAGTCCTTCAAAATGTGGCTTGTTACAGATCGGGTTGAAAATTGCGCTGTTTCCCACCTCAAAGCTTATTGTAGCTCTGAAATGATTGATTGTTCTTTTTAAAAATTCGTCATCTCCCTCCGGTCCCCATTAACTACGCAAGCCGAAGATTTAGTGTAATAAAAACTTATTGATACTTTGCACTACCTGTATCAGTGTGTAGACATAAAAAGCAACCCTCGTACTAGCTGGTTACTAGAAGTCAAGATGCAGCTTCAGTTGGTTAAGTATAATGCAAGTTTTTGTGTTTCCCCCCTGTACTCAGCTGATGTTTATCTATCGCAGTGCTTGCCAACCGCCCTGATAAGTGCACTTTATGATGTTCAAATTATATAGCTGACTCAAAACGAGCGCCATCAGCATTACACACACACACACACCCCCACACATAATCACACATGCATGTGCACATTGTTGCATAGACTATTAAACACGCCTGGCAAAGGAGATGAAAATGCATTTTTAATGCAGCGCAAATGTGCCAAGTGTTTAGACTCGTTCATCTATATTTTCCTTTTTTTTTGAACTTGATGGAAATTTTCAACTTTGGAAACAAACTTTTGCCTAATTAGCAGACCAATTAGTAAAAACTTTGGTCTAACTTTTCATTTTTACCAACTTTAGTTTTCACTTTCTATTGATTGCCACTTGACTGCACATAATCGTCCTTGCGGTAAGTGACTCTCCGGCAGCAATGAATTCAGTGAGACCAAATGGAGGCCGTGCTAATGCGGTTGGATACAATAACGTGACATGGTTGCCAAATTTCAACAAAATAATGTCATAAATTAACTTGTTCTTAGAGATCGTGTAACTACAGCTGTTGATTAGGTGAGTAAATAGCGCCCCCTGTGTGTGTGTGTGCTTGTGTGTATGTATTTATTTAATTGCCAACCAAACATCGAAGCACGTTAAGCCAACAAGGCGAAACTAGCATACAAATCCCACCACATTGTCCCCATTTGCATGCAATGAAATTTTTTCCTCATTTGTGCACAAATCGGGTTTGAGGTTTTTTTTTTTTTTGTTTTTCTACTCTAATCAGGCTCATGTGCCACGTACCATCCAGCAGAAACAAAAGCCAAAATCGTTGCAATTTGGCTTGAATAAACAACAATACTTAGCTGGAAGCCGAAGCAAACCAAATACTCGACAGTAAAAAGCAAATCAGCAAAAGAGTTGCAGCAGTAAAAGCAGATCAAAACCCAGAGCTGAGCCATCTGTTTGGTGCAGCGAAAGCCAAATACACTGGGGCACACAATGCCCATGCCAAATGAAGAGTAAGAGAACAAAAAAGGGAAAGACTCGGTAAACATAAGACAAGAGATGACTTCTTTTTCATACCCTTTGTGCAGGGATTTGGCATCTTGGATGTTTTAATTTGGCTTGTGATGTTTTTAAATTTAATCAATTTACGATTCGGCTTTCAGTTGTTTGGTTTTCTTAGATAAATTACGGAAAATACGAATAAATTTTCGTGAATAAATTATTTGTTGAACATCCAAAGTTCTTTTTTAATGGAATCGACGAATTCGAAAGGTCAGCTTCTCAATGTCCCACAAGGTTACCCATTGATCCACCCACTTAATTAGCTTAACGGCCTCAATTTATTGTCAAGCTTTACAAAAAAAGTGAGTAAAAGTACATTTTTTTACTCGAAGTTTTTCTTAATTATAACTAAGATATAATTATTATATAATAATTATAATTAATACCCAGAAAAGGTCTAGTTCCGTATTTCGTGTCGATTTTGGTCAAATTGATTGTGGTTCGAATTAAAATTGTATATTTTTTGGGGCTGCAACAAATAACAATAACAAAATTTCCCAATAGTTAATCGCCCCAAGTTGTATCCATTTTAGATTAAAAACCATTGAAATGCTTGAGACACACAAAAATATGCAACAACAACAAGTTTTTTTCCTTCATCCAAAACGGAGATACCCGCGAAATATTCGCGAAATCAAAAACTCCATATAAAATAAATGATTTAGCACGGATTTTGCAGGTTGCTGTTTCTTGAGTTGGTCTGGAGTTCACCCGAGAAATAGTCACACGGATATCACAGCGTTGCCATCCGACGTCAACGTGTCACGCGATAGTCACGCGATGAGTAATTATTTCGTAATTATTATATTACATATATTTCGTAATCACGCCACCCAAGTGTGTGAGGGAGTGTCCACAAATACATACAAGTGCGTGGAGCGGTGTTTTAAAATGAGTAATAAATGGACATAAATCAGCCTTTGACACACCGATAAGGTCAAGGTTCTTTGACGCCCTGTCTACCTTTGGTATACCAGCAAAGTACGTTCGACTTTGCATGATGACGTTGAGAAGCACTCAAAGCTCCGTCAAAATGGGAAAGAACCTCTCCGAACCATTTGATACCAAGAGAGGTTTAAGGCAGGGTGATACCCTATCATGTGACTTCTTTAATCTGCTGATGGAGTATATACTGCGTCAGTGCCCATATGCCAACATATCGGGCTCATTTCTTTATAAAGATCTAATGCTACTCGCATACGCCGATGATATTGACATTATCGGCAAAACGGGCGGTAAGCAGGGCGTTTTCAGAGATTGAGAAGCAGTCTAAACTGATGGTCTTAGCGGTAAACGAGGACAAGACGAAGTACCTAGTATCCACGGACAAGAAGTCTACGCGTCATGGACAATTTGTTACTATGGGGGAGTACAACTTTGAGGTTGTAGAGGATTTTGTCTATCTCGGGACTAAGATTACCGGCGCAACAATATCAGCCTGGAGATCCGAAGAAGAATTAGTCTTGGAAACCGATGCTACTACAGGCTTTATAGGGAGTTTAAGAGCAGAGGGTTTTCTCGAAGAATAAAAATAGGGCTATACAAGTCGCTCATCATCCCAGTCCTGCAATACGGCGCAGAAGCATGGACAATCACAGCAGCGGATGAGGAGGCGATTGGTGTGTTCGAGCGAAATTCCTTCGGAGGATCTAAGGACCTTTAAAAGTTGGCGATGGCTGCCGCATTGGAATGAACTACGAACTGTATAAGCTCTATAGGGACATCAGTCTGGTCAAGCGAATAAAGCAACAGCGGCTGCGCTGGTTAGGACATGCAATCCGGATGGATGAAGAAGCTCCAGTAAAAAAGACGTACAAAGCGAAGCCGGCTGACTTTGGAGGACAAGGCAGGAGGGGTCGCTCACCACTAAGATGGGATGATCAAGTGCGGAAAGACATTTCCAACCTTAGTGTGAACAACTGGTGCCAGCTCGCACAATGCAGAAGCGAGTGGAGGGCATTCATTGCGGTTGTAATGTTGTGTGTGTGCAACATCTGGCCAATAAAGCAGAAGAAGATCAATGGACAACTTTTCATTGGAGGAGAAGGTGACTCTAATTGAAGTAATAAAAGAGAAAAGTGTGCTGTATTGTGATAGCGGCTTGACTAAAATTATCTGGGAAAGTAAAGGTGCTGCCCTTGTAAAGGATGGTGAATATAGTAATTATTGAGTTTAATGATGTTATTCAAAATTGTTTGATTTTCTAGGAGACCAATGCAACGAGGCTTGGGCTTCGTTAAAGGACAGCTTAGGCTGTCCAAGTGCTAATGAAGGGGGCAGCGATTAGGAGTGGAGTTAGCTCACATATGTCGTTTTTGCCAGACTTGACGGTGCAAAGATGGTGTTCGAATGGCTTGCATATGTATAAAGAAATACAATTACTATCGCCCCCCGTACGAGATAGCTGATGATGAGCAACTTTGCCTCAGCACAAAGTGGGTTTGATTTAGTTATTAACATTTTCTTCTTTCTGGAAAACTTATATAAATTGTGAATTACTAATCCGCCGCTACTGGAACTTGAACTCAGTACCACACAGAAACACCTGACTTTACCATCGAGTGTCAACTATTAGGGTCAACCAGTTGCAGTATAAGAGCAGAGATTTTTGCAGCCTGAGTTCTTATACCGCAACTGGCTGCGCTTAACAATTGACCCCCGACGGCAAAATCAGCTAATCTGCCGTGCCAATGCTTCAACTATGTGTTATAGAACGAAGAGGTTGTGGTTCGAGTCCCAGGAGGGCTGGGTTGCATTGCAACCGAAAATTGTTTATTTTATAAGCATAATAAATCTATAGATATCCAATAAATTTTTAACTGAAGCTTTACAGAAAACTGTTAAATGGTTGATAAGTTGCTAGATGATAAATCCTTATTTTTAATATTTCTAAGCTCATTTCAAGGATTTTCAATCTTGTTTTTATAAGATTGCAAGAATCTAGATCTTAGATTGATTTTTTTTCTTAGTGTAGGTGCCTTCACTACCACTTCTTACAAATCACACATAGCTATTGTAGCAACTATAGCAAATTATAATTAGCTAAAAATTTTCCCACCAAGTTAAATTGCAACTAGATATGAGCGCCTTATATTCCACTTGCTATCGAAGAAAAAATTTGCATAGATTTCGCACACTTTTCGCAAGTATCTTCGTACCAAGCTTTGGGCATAAGCAAAATTCTAAAAATGGCCATCGTGACAATGATCAGTGTGTTCTAAATCTTTTCCACACTAACTCTATATATTGGCTTAAAGCCAATATAGATTTTATTTAAATATTTTCTTTAAAATATTTCGTTGAAAATCAGAAATTATTGACTTTAGGATATACGAAATCCGGCACTAGAACAAACTCTCTCACCCTCCTCCCCCCCGCCTTTCTCAACTGTCTCATCATGTGGTTTACATTTATCAAGATATTTGTTTTGGCCCGTGCGCGTTTTCGTCTCATGGCACAGTGGCACATTTTTCATCTACTTTTACGTGCCTCCGGCTTTCCCCAGATGATTTATAAAGTGCAATATCCTTGCGACAAGCGAAGCGTAAATATAAACTTATATTCCGTACAGTGTTTCGTTTTTGTGGCAAAGTGCAAGTCGGTTACAACATTGTTTGATAGGCCGCAATTTTGAAGAGAAGAAAATGATGTTCCATCATTTGCATGCGGCTAAATAATTCAGGAAATGCTAACTTTTTTTTACCACTAAAAGTGCCCGCGGATGGAGGAACATTTCCAAGTGTGGAGCTCGAGACTGATGAAAAATGTACAAAACTGCAATTGACAGCATGCGAAGTTGACGCTTAAGTGGCGACAGTAAACCATACGTACGTACATTCATGTGCCAACCTATGTGTATATGTGAAGAAGCACTTCAAAAGTTGGAAATTTTTTAATAAATTATGCAGCAGCTGCTGCTGCGGCTGATGACGATTCTTTCTATCTCCATTCACTAGGTCGCTGGTTGGCCAAAACTTAATTAAAAGTTGTATCAATTATTAGCTGCCCGGGCAAGTTCAATTCAAATTTAGTTTCACATTCACGCTCACACTTTGCTGCTGGCCAACAAACTGGCCAAAAGCCAGCATGTAGTAACTGGTAAGTGGAAGCTGGCAATGGCTTCGCGTCGGTTTCAATGAAATGAAAATATAAAATATGCATTTACTGCAGCCACCAACCCACAACTGCTTCAGTTGGTGCACGAATAAGTATGCTGCCATGGGCAACGTGTCGGGGAATTGTGCCAAAAAGTGGGGCCCTCCCTTCTTCCCTTTCATTCAAATGACAGTCGAAGTCTGGCTTCAAGCGGAAACCTAATCCAGTCAGAAACGCGCCGTGTATACGGAGGAGGGTGCATTGTCTACGAGGCGACGTTGCCACTCAATAATAAATGTAACGAGCGCATTACAAACACTTATGGCAAGTTTGAAGTACCGCAGTTGTCGTTCTGTGAGAAATGGCAGGAACTAAGTATAACTGGAACCAGAGATACTACATAAGCTAGATGATGCATCTCATAAAATTCAAGTGGCGGTCGGATGGGGATTAAATGCTTAATTGAAAGCCTGGTGTTATTGTGGAAAGTACCGGTAAATTATTGGATTAATTTACCGGTACTATTTTATCTAAAACCATATTATGCGTGAAATCAAAATTCTCCATAGCTGTCAATAATTCCCCATTATTTTATTTGTCATTTTTTGTTTGCATCATGACTTTAAGAGAAATCTTAGTGTCAGACAATGCAACATAATTTGATATTTGTTTTCATTTTAAGCTTGGTATAGACTTACTAGCGAAAAGTTTGCGAAATCTCACCAAATTGCGTGATATGTTACTAGGTGGCCGAATTGGCTTATCTAGCGAAAGAAAATTAATATCTTTATACAAAAAAACATGATCATATAAAAAAACGATAAGGCCAAGCAAATTTCTTCTGTGCCCAAATTTTGTTCAATTTCAAATACTGGTTTTAAAATATCAGAGTTAAAGAGCGCTTGGATTAAAATCAAAAACATTTCTTAAGACCCGATCAGTCTATAGCAGACCTAATATATAGTCATCCGATTTTTAACAATTTTTGCAAGTCTGTTTGAAAATTTTTAATATAAATAATGGAAGAATTTAGGAACGCTGACATTGAAAACAAAAAAGTTTTTCACACTAAGACCAATTTTCAGACCTTTAGGTCCTATGGCAGCTATAAGATAATGTTATCCGACTTTGACCAAATTTTGAAAATCTGTTTGAAAGCGTATAAAAAAAATAATCGCCTAGGTTAAGAACGATCAAATTTAAATCAAAAAAGTTTTTCTCACTAAGACCCATTTTCCCTCAATCCCAGAGTGTCGTCTAGAACAATCTAGAAAATGAAAACTATTTTACGATGTTTTTGTACTTATTATTAATTAGGTCGAACTTTAAAAAAATTGTTTCAGAGGGCGGGTGTTAACTTGCCGTTTTTTGCCCATAGCTTGAGTATCGTTCATCCGATCTTTATCATTCCTTCAGCAATCGATAAATACTTTTGATTACTAGATATCTCTAGAAGGTACGAACCATCTATCCATCTCCCATCTACGAAACTGTGGAAGATACACGTTTTTTCCAATTTGCGGGGGCTTGATCTGCCTGCAAGTATAAGAAGTATATGTCCCATACATGTCAAACCTCTATCTCTTACCATCTCTGAGATCTGTGCGTTCATACAGACGGACAGACAGACAGACGGAGAGACGGGCAGACGGACATGGCTATATGGCTACGTTATAGGATCGGAAATGATTCCTTCTCCCTGTTACATACTTTTGCACAAACTTAACATACTTTGTGTACCTTTGGTACAGAGTATAATTATTCAGTTTTAACTACTTCTACGTGTGATGAATTCCAATATTGTGTGTATTATAGCGTCAGACTCATTTGAGGCGATAGTTTCTGAACACACATCGAACTTGTAATTAGACATAAAGTCTATCGATTTAAAACAACTTTGTGCAAATCGGTGCAAAACAAACTTATGCATTTTGAAAAGACCTTGAAACGACCTTCAATTTCGCGTCAAGTAAAAATCGAAACAAGCCGAAAATATACACTCTCTACCCCACTCGACAAAAAAAAAAGTCGTTAAAAAAAAGAAATTTTTAAAAGCTTTACAACTTTATTAATGAAATAGTTTTATGCTCACTTTTGATGCAAAATTAACTAAATATACCAGCACAATAATTTAATACAAAAACATTATGGCGAATATTCGTTTTTTTTTCAGTTCAATCAATCAAAGTTGCACATAATTTCCGACGGAATCATCTACATTTTCAAGCAAAAACATTTCTTATCTTTAATGTCCCGTTACTTTTGAGTTCGCAGTTCTTGGTTTTTATACACTGTAGTACAGAGTCTGTACCAAAGGTACACAGAGTACATTAAGTTTGTGTAAAAGTATGTAACAGGGAGAAGAAATCATTTGCGACCCTATTAAGTATATATATTCTTGATCAGCATCAACAGCCGAGTCGATATAGCCATGTCCGTCTGTCAGTCTGTCCGTCCGTCTGTATGAAGGCACAGATCTCAGAGATGGTAAGAGATTGAGATTTGACATGTACGGGACATATACTTCTTATAGTTGCAGACAGATCAAGTTTATTTTTAATTTTTACCATGCCCCCTCTCGCCCCCGCAATTTAGAAAAAACGTCATATCTCCCACAGTTTTCATGATAGATTGCTCGTACCTTCTAGAGACTAGTAATCAAAATTATTTATCGATTTGCTGAAGGAATGATAAAGATCGGATGAACGATACTCAAGTTATGAGCAAAAAACGGCCAGTAAACAGCCACCACCCCCCACCCATCACCACAGCCTTCTATTGAACGGCAATCTTAGTGAGAGAGAGAGAAGAGAGAGAGAGAGTGAAACTGGGAGATGAGCGAGTATAACTCGTGAGCAAATGCGAGCTGCGACTTTAAGTGTACAGAGTATGTTATAGTCGGACTTGACCGACTTACTTTCTAGTTTTTTTTTTTTGCATTTTCGTAATAGTGGGACATTTTGGTATAGCATATGTGAAAATATATTTTTTCTGAGAACTTATTTTTTTCCCATTTTCATCGTCTTTAGCAATAATGTCAGTTTTCTCATATCTTAACGCGGCGTGCAGAAAAGCTACACAAACGTTATGGGTTGAAAGTCCGGGTCAAAACGAATAGTAATCCTACATTTTCGTGTAGGTTTTGCATATTTTATGTGGTATAAGGAATCCTAGACGATGTCAGAAGTAGTTTGCTCCCAGTATTTCTTTATCCAAATACTATTGCAAGTTGATTTGAGTACGGATTATTATATTTTTAGGTACTGATCCTTACTTGAAATAAGTTTGTTCGAATTGATATAGGAATTCTATAGAATTGCTGGAAGCCTTTCGTACTTATGTTCAAGTAGTCTTTGAAGAATTTCAATCGAAAGGTTGGGATCAATACATTTTTTCAATTAAACTTAAATATAGTTCGACTTTTTTTTTTAATTCTGTGTATTTATGTTAAAAAGCGGTGCAAGCTTTTATAATTTATTTAACCGCCTTTCCAGTTTGCTGGTACGAGAAGGTTAGGTTAGGCTGCGATGGTTGATTCCCTGTTAACCCTTTAGACACGAGGGGGTCAATACTGAACCATTGTGTGGACCGAATAAAATTAAGTAAAGCTGGGATCTCTAGCTCGGATGTCTCCGAGAGATTGGTTAAATGGGGTTGACCCAGAATCCTAAGTCTCCTCCTACTCAGAGCAGGACAGTGGCACAGAAGGTGCAGTACCGTTTCCTTCTCTTTCTCATATCTGCAACTTCTACAGAAATCGTGGTGTGCTATGCCTAGGCGTGCTGCGTGTCTGCCAATAAGACAGTGACCCGTCAGGGCACCTACTAGAAGCGCTATGTGGTCCCTTCTGTAAAGCAAAAGTGTGTTAGTACGTTTTAGGTTGAATTCTGGCCACGTAAGTCTAGCTACCGTGCACGAGGAAAGGTTTTTCCACCTTTAAGTGAAGCTCATAGGTAGTCATAGGCATCTCTAACGTGCTCTTCTCTGGAAGGAGCTCGATGGTTGTGCCTAGTCTGGACAGTTTGTCCGCAGAGTCATTTCCATCTATTTTTCGGTGTCCAGGCACCCATATAAGGTGAATACTGAAGTGTCGAGTAATCTCGTAAAGGGAAAGGCGATATTCAGTTAGCGTTTTAGCGTTATTTTTATGTGAGTCAAGTGCCTTCAGGGCTGCTTGACTATCCGAATATTTAAATACGTTTTCTTCTTTGACCGTAAGTGTGCTAAGGTAGGTGGCAACTTCCTGGATGCCTACCTACCACCTCTGCTTGGTACACACTACTGTGATTTTCATAACAATATATCAGCCTATATACTTACACTCAAGAACCTCCCGTTGTTATCATCAGTAGGCTTCTGCTTAAGACTACAGGATGGTCAAAGATTCAATCCATCAATTTTATCAGATAAGCACGATTCATCTAGTAAATGTAGAGTCTTTGCTGAAGCTAAATCCTTGGCAGAAACATAAGCTCTAACTATTTACTGTCACATACATAATTGCAGAATTGCTGTGCAAATGAAATGGACATCAAGACACCAACTTAGTGAACTAGTCTCTCTCTTTCTCTGTGTGTAAAAACTTTTGAGAGTTTTCTATTGTCAGGCAGGTTGACGAAGAGGGGTCGCTTGCACTTGAAGTGGAAAAACTTTGGCTGCATTGCGTTACAGAAAAGTTTGGACGCCAGTTGTAGCATAAAAAGCAAAAGTTTGCCGTCAAAGCGAAAGTTTAAAGCCAGCAGAAACGAAACAACTTGGAAAATAGTTCCCAATGCTGTAGAAAACGGTAGAATATTTGTCAACATTAACTTAGGCCGATAACTGACCTGAGAATGAACTCTTTTATTGCTATAATTTTTGTATTCCACAATTATACTTTATGTCCCACTTTTGACTGACATCCAGCTGCAAATTTTGAGTGGCAGGCCAGCTAAAGCTTTGCTAGAATGAAATGGACGAATCACATATCGCAAAATGGCACAGCAAACTTTCTTCTATTCCCCCAGCAAAATGCACGAATTTTTGCACAATTGGCAATCGAAAATTGGAAAACTTTTTCCTATATTTGTTTTGGCTCCATTGACTTGACTCACACATATACAAACGCACATACATGTTCGACTGTTCGACTGCTCTCTGCTATTATTAAAAAGTTATTCGCGCTTTAACTGTGAATGGCTTAGCGAAAGCAGAAAAACTTTAATACGAGGGGTGCCTTTTTAGAACTTCTAAAATAAGGGTGCGTTACACACTGGCAGGTTGCCAAATTTTGTTCAGTTCAGTTATTGTGCAGACTAAGAAGAATGGAAACTATGGCAGATTTCTCTGAACTTATACGCCAACAATCAACTGGCACTACCTTTGGCAGGTGTTCACACGTGTATGGAAGCAACTGACACCTAAAAATATGACAACTTGCTTGTTGGTTTCAAACCTCTCGTGTTTTGTTAGGAGACAGCAAAATTCAGAGCCTTAACAATTTGGACAATTAAAATTAATTTGGGAAATGTAAACATAATTCATTCAGCAAAATTAGGGGACTACTGTAAAGACCTATTAAAAAGCCGGAACATCTTGCGGATTCTCTTCATTACGCACTGCCCTTTGTTATAGATGAGTCACTTGATAGAATAATAGTATTCCGGGAAGGATACTCCACAATAGACAATATATTTAGCCTGTCAAGTATTGCCAGAAAATACATTGACAGTGGACGCAAACTGTACGCGTTTTTTTTGACTTTCGCGCACCGTTTGATTCCATTGATAGAAGTGCACTGTTCAAACTTGAACATGAGACTCGACCACGATCCTAACGTTATGTTACATATCATAAACCTATCATTCTTTGTAATAGCAATTAATATTAATAGCGGCAGTGACAAGGGTCAGACACAACACTTGTAAAGGACCAACCATGGGAACCACTTGAACAGGTTATCCGGTGCTCGCCACTTAATACGCATCGTGTGAGGCAATTATGAATATCGCATTCTTATATTTACATCAACGCAATTATCTTACAAATACTGCCTTAGTTAAGAATCGAAATTAAGGGGTAAGAAATTTAGAAATATAAGCAGGATCGCTCGACAAGAGCGAGTCAGTACAAAGCAAAAACTACAACCGTGCTTAGTGAATGTATAATTCTATACAAGCACTCTTTTACAAGCTACGTAATTTTGGCATCTCAAAGAAATTTATTAACACTCTTCAGAGCATGTACAGCGGTAAAAAAGCAGCAGTATGGGATGGCGATATGTTATCCGAATGGTTTGAAACTGAAACCGGGGTAAAACAGGGCTGCTTGTTAAGTCCTCTCCTCTTTTCGCTCTATATCAACGACATTCTTGAGTACCTCACGGAAGGGATTTTTGTAAATGGGCACGAGGTGAAAGCTCTTTTGTACGCTGATGATATTGTGGTTTTTGCAGAATCACCTGAAAAAATGCCAACAATGCTAAATGCACTTCAAGAATATTTCAAAACATGGAGTCTTAAAGTGCACACAGAAAAGATTCGTATTTTTAAAAGGTTTTGGAGGAGACTAGCCTTGAATGAAAAGTGGCACTTAGGAGTGACTGAGCTGGAAGTAGTCAAAACGCATAAGTATCTGGGTATTTGGATATATCATAATCCAAATCAATCATTTGCAAGAGAAGCTTAAAGTTGCGAGAATTGCTATCAACTGTATATGGAGGTCCCTACTAAGTAAAAAAGATGTACCATACATCACAAAATATAAACTCTTTGAGGCTGCAGTTAGATCCATAAAGTGCTACGGCGCTCAAGTATGGGGTATCATGGAATATGACAAGGTCAAGAGTCTGTTGCGATGCTTTGTCAAAAAACTATTCCGCTTGCTTCAGCTTCAGGCCGAACAGGATGCTCTACCTCGAAACTGGGCTGTCCAAGCTGCTTATAACTACCGCAGACATGCATTGTAAGTATGTTCAAAAACTTTTCAGTATGCCAGAACAAAGGCTTTCAAACGTATTGGCCCGGGCCAACGCGAACGTCAGCAATTTTTTCTTTATTGGGAAAACCTAGCCAACACACACGGAGTGGAGCTTTCCTTAGAAGATCATTCTAGCTGGGGATCCTAGGCGGAGAAAACAATTTTTAAAATGGATGCAGCTTACAGGCAGACATGCATTAGGAATCACAGAGAAGCGCCGAACGGTTTATCTTTAAGGCTAGAGAGAGATTCCTGAATTAAACTTTGACCCTAATACGGTTAACAGCTACAGCACATGTTTACTGTGCAAATTGCGAGAAAATCATCGGCGCTGTTTGGGGAAATCAATTATTCAATATAAATATCCCGCCCATTCAAATGTCATCTCTAGATTTAGCATATTTTAAGCCCATCTGGCATCTCTGTTAAGATCAGCACATTTATATACACAAATAAATGAAGTCACATTGAAAAATCATCAGCAAACGTTTTATAAGTCAGTCTTTAAGATTTAGAAAGCAAATTACACAGGCTTACAAAAAAGGCCAACATTTTTAAACAGAGAAGTTAGCAATCGTTCCTTAGGTATTTTTGGAAGCTGAACTCAAATCAAGTGTCTAGCACGTCGGGATTACAGTTTACAGATATTTGAATAAACGTGTGTAGAGCGAGGTATGTTTACATTTGTGGGTCCTGTGGCTTCATAAGGTTACCTTTGCATACCAAATTAGTTTTAAAGTAAGCTGAATTGAGCAACGTTACAGAAAAACCAAACACGAAGTTTCGAATATGTTCATAAGATACCAATTTATTGATTTTAATATGGAAAATCTTGATATTTTTTATACTGGGGGTTATTGCTGGCTCGAGGTCAATGTTTTTAACGTGCTTATTATAAAATAAAAAAACATGATTTTTGGTTTTCCAATATATATCGAACCCCTTCGGGATTCGTCTTCAGGGCTGTAACAATATAACACAACCAAATACACAATTTTACATTACAATGTTAAAATTTTCTTTTTGTTGTCATTATGAAATGTTGGGTCGCATGTGTCTAAGACTCGTCTTATCAAATTCTTGGCAGTGTTCACTATCATGTGTTTTGGATGACTAGAATAATAATTAATCATCCTCCTGGATGCCATCGGTTTCTGGTACCAATCCAGTTTAAGGGTGTCTTCCACTCTGTGAACAACTGAATCTAGGAATGGTAACTGGCTGTCCTTTTCCAACTCTAGCGTAAACTTTATATCCTTATGATATGAGTTTAATATTTCTAAGGTGTTTTCGATTTGGTCCTCCTTTACTATGGCTAACAGGTCATCAACATACTTGCTAAGTAATCTAGCGTTCTAGTGGAAGACACCCTTAAACTGGATTGGTACCAGAAACCGACCACAACAACATTGATATTTTTTGATAAAATCGTTTTTTTCCCAAGTTTAAATAATTCTGAAAAAATTATTGCTGACATTAAAAATCTCTGATTAAAACAGTTGGTAGTCCTTTGTCTCCTCTAACTTATCACATATTCAGTTTTTTGATATCATCTTGCATTTAAAAGTTATGGACCAAAAACTGCAAAAATTAACGACTTTTTATTAAATTTGATTAATAACATTAACCTCTAAAATCGATTTAGAACAACCAAAATCAATGCCATTTTTTTTTGTTTCACAATAGCTACTTTCTTATTTTCAACCTACAAGAAATTTTAATGATAAATATTTTGCAAAAAAAATCGAAAATTTTTAAAGTTTTTGGCCTATATCATTTTTAAAAGCGCGGTGATATCGAAAAACTGCAATTTAATACATTAGGGAAGACAAAAGACTATCAACTAGTCATTTTTGAGAATTTTTTTTATTATCAGAACATTTTTCAGAATAGTTTAAACTTGGATAAAAACAGAGAAGACTAAAAAATTACCATATTTTCCATTTTGAAATTCAACAATTTGTAACGACATTAAATTCAGCTTATATTAAAACAAAATTGGTATGGAAACGTTACTTTATGTGACCACAGGACCTACAAATATAAGAAAACCTCTCTCAACACACGTTTATGCAAATATCTAGTAAAACTGATGTGCTGGGGGAAAACGGGCAATTGATTTGAATTCAGCGGCAAAAAGTACTTAAGGAACGATTGCTAACTTTTCTGTTGAAGGACAGTTTTGAAAAACGGTAACACCGTTACTTGGGTTCTGAATCACGCAGTTGATCGATCAGATATCTGGGGAAGACCTAAGAAGTCAGGTGTATTAGACTGCGTAGCAAAGAATTGGGGTAGCAGTGATTGACAGACGGTTAGACACCAAGTCGATAAGGATAAACTTCTTGTTTAAAATATTAGCTTATATTCTAATAACTACAAATGTAATAAGTAGGTAAACAACATATTTTAAATAAAGAATTACTCATACTACTAATACTTTATTCAAATTAATTCAAATGAATAAATAATTTAATTTTTTTTAGATTGAAATTTGCGTTTCAATTATTATTCGCAAAACTAACCGAAGTCTGTTAAATCAACCAATACCAACTTGCCACTCAACCTCAGCTGGCGCCATATAAGTGACAATAAACAGGCTTCATGACTGAACTTGAGAAGATGATTTAAATGGGGGTTAACATAAATCGTTGAAAAATTTTTACAAGTATTTGTAAACAATTGACCGAGTGACCGTACAAATCAAAGTTTGTGCTAAACAATGACATCTAAAGTAGGCACTGCTGGAAAAGCTATAAGGCAACCCTCTTAGCAATCCAAGTAAAATTAAACTTGGTGGTTGGCAAATGTTAGCGACTTTAATTGCCAACGGGCTATTTCCAATTTGTTGGCCATTACTTGAGAGAACCAACCAACGTGGTGCGTAGTGCCTCACTTCATGGACCAAGTGCTGCAATTAGTGCGCAAATATATGACATTTTATGAGTGTGTGTGAGAGTATTTTTAGTGAAGTTTTCAGCGCATCTCTTTCACCTGCCATCAAAAGGTTCCATAAAATATTTATGGGATTGCCCCAAAGGCAACCATAAGCTTGGCATAGTTAAAAGCTGCCGACATCCGCTCAACTGAGCAGGCAGCTAGTTTGCCTAATGAAGCGAGTTTCCTGCCTTGCGTATGCGTAATGAGGGAACTCAGGAGTCACAGGAAATTTTTTTAAATTTTTGATTTTGATTTCATTAAATTTTTGCCGTTTTTAGAAAGAAATGCTTGTGTTTAACTTGAATGGTTAATTGGTTTGTGATTCTTAAATATTACACTGGGAAAATTTAAATTGTTTTTGTGCTTTTGAGATAAAATTTGTACTGTAATTTAATTTACACAAGGTAGTCTTTTTCCAGTGTATTGAAGGGTCGGAGGTGATTCTAGATGATATTTGTGTGCTGAAAACGAATCTGTTTTCAGAAATGGTCCATCACGTCGAGATTTTAGTAATTTGAGCATAAAGTTGCTAAAAATTGCTTATTTGACTATTTCTATACGCTTTTTGTGGAGAACATATACTTTTGTTTGGCTTTCTTTGATATTATCGGAAAGAATTATTCTTTAACTTTGAAATAAACTATCCCAAGCAATTCTACTATTTTTTCCAATGAAGATAAACCATTTTTAGTAATTGTATCCGAGTTCACAACAACCCAATATATTGTTGCTGCCCCAATGTATTCAATGGTTTTTGTTGAAAATTTTCTTTGAAATTCTATAGCCGTTTGTACTGTTTCTGCAGAGCATACTTTTGTGCAGTAGACAGTTTTGTTATTTTATTATTATCGAGACTCTGTATTCATTATCTATCTTATCTATCTATCTATCAATTATCTTCGATTCAAAAAATCGTACAGTTCTTTGGGATAGTTTAGTTTAAAGTTCAGAAATAGTAATTTACGATAATATCACAAAAAGTCAAAACAAAAGTATAGGTTCCCCAAAAAACGCGTCTGAAAAGGATCAATGGGCGCTTTATTACTAAGGCACTAATTACTAAAAATCTCAATGTGATGGACCATTTCTGAAAACAGATTCGTGTTCAGCACACAAAAATCATCTAGCATCAAAACAAATCCTTCAATATACTAAACCCTGTTTTCTTATGTTATTACTTCTCCTATTTATTAACAGTTAGTTATGAGTGCTATCTGAAAAGAATTTAGTATCAAAACGAGAGCGTAAGTTAAAGCCGGCACTGCACGACTTTGATATACCCGTTACTTATGGGAAGAAATGTTGAACACCATTCTTATGTTCCTTAGGTGGGTAAAAAAAAAAAACACGTACCACTTAGACCCATAGCCGCATCA
Organism: Lordiphosa magnipectinata; assembly: GCA_037044535.1. Taxonomy (NCBI): domain Eukaryota; kingdom Metazoa; phylum Arthropoda; class Insecta; order Diptera; family Drosophilidae; genus Lordiphosa; species Lordiphosa magnipectinata. The sequence goes on from JBAMBO010004001.1 coordinate 49,022, forward strand.
ACTACTGTCCCCTGCTATAAAGTAGCAAAACACATAGGATACATCTTAAGGAACATAACATCGGAAAAGTACAACATACAAAATTCAACTCAACTAAAGGACAGACTTCGCGACCTGCACATTGAAAAGGACGAAATATTGGTATCATTTGATGTGATATCATTATTCACCAATATCCCAACAACACTTGCGATAAACAATATCGTGCAAAGATGGACTGAAATAGCACCACACACAGATATACCCAAACGACGGTTCAAGGAATTGCAGGAATTCTGCCTAATAGATAACAACTACTTCACATACAATGACACAGTCTACAACCAAATATTTGTAATGCCAATGGGGAACCCATTGTCCCCAACAATAGCAAATATAATTTTACATAAAATACTGGACGATACATTTAAAAAACTGAACGCAATGAACATACATACATATAAAACACCTTTCAAAATATGTAGATGACATATTGTGCATCGTAAAGTCGAAGGATACAGAGAAAATTTTAGAAGTACTATACGAACAACACAGACGAATTCAATTCACGGTAGAAATAGAGGATAAGAACAAAATAGCCTATCTAGACACAGAGATCACAAGGGACAAGAAAACACTAATAAAACCAATGGCATCGGGCAGATTAATCAACTACAACTCAAACCACCCACCCAATCAGAAAATCAACACGGCTAAGAATTTGATTAGAACAGACTACTCATTAAGCAATGAACAGTTTAGACCAGACAACTACATAAAAATAAAGAAAATTTTACTGAACAATAGCTACCCAGAACAACTCATTAATCGACTAATTAAGGAAGCAACAGTCAACTTATTTAATAATAAAATCACCAAGGAGAACCAACAAGAACCATAGAAATACATAAGCATAATACATAAATAAACGACACAACAGCTGATATTCGCCTACAAAGCCCACAACAACACAAGACGCTTATTTACAAACACAAAAGACCAAATTAAAAAGGAACACAAGAGCGGGGTTGTGTACGAAATCAAATGTGAGGGCAAAGACGACACTGTCACAGAGGAGAAGCAGCGCCAAGACAAAAATTAAATAAACAAATATTGAACAGAAATTAAAAACATGGATAGACTGGCAACAAACAACAATAAGAAAGTGCAATTCAAAAGACAAATATGGCGACAACCAATTAGGTATTTAACATTTAAAGCAAATATATATATAAGCAATATATATAAATATGTAGTTAATATGTGTATTGATGTATGTATGTATTGTCTCCAAATAAAGAAGGCAGCAAAAGCTAGCCGAAACGCGTAGGAGAACAGCTGAGTTCAAGAATATTTTAACTGCAGCAAAGGAGGACGGCCTAAAATAACCCCAGTAGAAGATCACATAGCAAACGAAACGGCCTATATCAAAACAGCCGAAAAGTATGCAACATTTCGTTAACTCGGCTATTTAAAATCCGATCTTTATGAATTTGAGGTATACTAGAAATTAAGAACATAAAAGAGAGTTTTAATTTTGAGATCGATATTTTAAAAATTTTGGGAGTTAATCAACATTTTTTTTATTAAACAAACTTGATCTGCGTGCAGACAATAGGAGTCTACCTTTCAAATTTGGTTGCTCTAGCTCTTCTAGTCTCTGAGATCTAGGTGTTCATACAGACAGACGGACGGACGGACAGACGGACAGGGCTTTATCGACTTGGCTGTTGATACTGATCAAAAATATATATACTTTATAAGGTCGGAAATGATTCCTTCTACCTGTTACATTCATTTGCACGACTTTAGCATACCCTTTTTACTCTACAAGTAACGGGTATAAATAGAATCACGTTAGAAATGCATGGAAAGGCTGATAAATAACACTAGTTTATAAACCTTCAAGTATTAGTCGGCTCGAGGTCACGTTATGTTTGCACATAACTTTAAACAGAAACACACAATACCACAAAGGAAGCTGGTTGACCGTATTTTGGACCGTACAGCTGTTTCATGAACAAGTTGGATCATTAACTTGCACTAAACATTAAAACCTCCGTCTAACGGTATCAATTTCTTTACCCGGGCCGCCAGGACCCATTCTTTGTTAAACTGTGTCATATTGACAACAATTTTGTAGGTAAATCAAAATTGGAACACAGCGCAGCAATATCAGCTCGCATAGCAAACATTTTTCTTTCGTTTGAACTTCAAATAATCTCTTATACGCTCGATAAATCAAAAAAAATAAAAAAAAGGTTAATTTTCGCCAAGTGTAATTGTTAGAAAATAGGAAGCAATAATATTATTAAAAAAACATACAGGTTCGTGTCACAGTCGTGGTTGGTATCCACTGCGTAAGTTGCGTGTTCCCATTTCACTTGTTCGCCATTGCTGATTTCCCCAAGCGGCCTCAACCTCCACCTGCATGAAGTCTGTCAATATGTATGGGTTTATGCTTAAAACTTAGCTCTGGCCTCTGACTATGATTTAGGTATAAGCCCTGAGAGACACCATTGATGTCGATGCTGATACTGACACCAGCAACTTGGACACCGGTACGGACTCATCAACCCTGTTAGTGATTTTATTATTTATTGTTTTGCGCCATCCCACTCCATGTTGGAGTAAGACAGGGTCCAAAAAGGATTTAACACATAAATATTTCATTGCTTACTTTTTTTTTGTGGTAAGGGGGGTAGTAGAAAACATTTTGGAGAGATGTCAAAATTGTTTTGCATTTGCATTAAAATCGCCATTTGCAATATAAATCTAAACTGTTTGCATATTTTATAAATGGTCGACGCTGTCCGCTTTAGATGTAAAATCATTTTACTCGAACGAATGAAATTTCATGTGATAAATTTAAATGTCCTGACATGGTTGTAGGTTTGTGCATGGCTTTGTGTGTGGTTCATTGTGTGGCTTTTGACAAATTGAAATTAACTTTGCTTGTGTGCAGATCACATTTCGAATTCCATGACATTTCGGCAAGGCTTTTATTTAATTAGAAATAAATTATGAAATTCAATTTTTCAGGCAATTGCTCTTTAATTTTGTTTCCAATAGAATACTTAACTAACTTTTACACTGACGAAGCTTAAATACCCTTGCCAACTGAAAAAAGTTGAAAAACGAGAAGGCGAAGCTAACATCGTCTGTGCCGAAGTTTTTATACTCTTGCAAATGCTGGTTTTGAAATATCGGAGTTTAATAACACTTACAAAAAAATCAAACATTTTTCTAACTAAAACCCCAAAATGTCGCAAAACTTTTTGACAACATATCAAATTAACAATCGCCGAATTTTAGAACGATAAAATTGAAAACCAAAAAGTTTTTCTCACTAAGACTCATTTTGCGAACGATCGGTCATATGGCAGCCTTAAGATAAAGCCTTCCGATTCCGACCAAATTTTGAGAATTTATTTAAAAGCATATAAAATAAGTAATCAGCGAGTTATAGGACGCTAAAATTAAAAACAAAAAATAGAGTAAAGCTAACTTCGGCTCGACCGAAATTTGTATAGCCTTGTAGCTTGTATGATTTATATTATATAAAGGTTACTGATTCCACTGACAAAAATATAATATGTAGGCCTCCTATTTACTTTTGTTTCACCCAATTTCTATGGCAGCTATACTATGTATATAGTTGTCCTATCAAACTTGGTGGAATTATGTGAAAGCATAGAAAACGACGTTTGCGTTGAAGACAGAAAAGTTTTTCTCACTAAAATAACATTTTCGACCGATGGTTCCTATGGCAGCTATATGCTTAGTCATCCGATCTGGCCGGTTACGATAAATGTGCAGCGTATTTGTACCAACGGACTTCGTGCAAAGTTTGGTTGAGATAGCTTTATAGCTGACGGAGGAGATATCATAGAAACAGACGGACGGACGGACGGACATGGCTATATCAACTCAGCTCGTCATGCTGATCAAGAATATATATACATATATACTTTGTGTGGTCGGAGATGCTTCCTTCTATGCGTTACAAACATCTCGACAATTTTAATATACCCTCTACAAGGGTATACCGACCGAATGGACCGATCGGTCCATTGTCAACCATAAGATATAGTCATCCGATGTCGATCAACTTTTTCAAATTAGTTTTAAAGCGTTAAATATTAATAATCAACGACCTTAAGAACGAAATACTTGAAAACAAAAAAGTTTTTTTTTCACTAAGACCTATTTTTTTACCGAGACCGATCGGTCCTATGCCAGCTGTAAGATATAGTCATCCGATTTTGCCCAAATTTGCAAATCTGTTTGAAAGCATATTATATTATATTATTAATGGCCAAGTTTAAGGACGCTTTCATTGAAAACAAAAAAGTTTTTCTCACTAAGATCCATTTTTCGACCGATGGTTCATATGGCACCTATAAGATATAGTTATCCGATCCGGTCAGAGCCGACATATTAGCAGCGTGCAGTAAAAAGAAGACTCTGGGCACAATTTCAGCTAGATAGCTTTAAAACTGAGAGACTAGTTTGCGTAGAAACAGACAGACAGACGGACGGACAAAGCTTAATCGACTCTGCTCGTCGCCCTGATCAAGATCAAGTAATAAATATAGTTTTTGGGGTCGGAAATGAATACTTCTATGCGTTGCAAACTTCTGGGCAAAATTATAATACCCTTTGCAAGGGTATAGACTGATTATATAAAGTAAACGAGAGTATGATGCAAATAAAAGCAATGTACTAGCAACCGTAAAAATGTTGATTTTAAGAGTGTGTTCACACATCCTGGCCTTCTGCCCTAATTTTAGCTGTCAGCTACTTCCATATTTGAGAGAGCACCCGACAGAGCCAGTGCCAGCTGACTGTTGCCATATATAATATGTTCAAGAAAAATCTGTCAATATTTCCATGCATTTTACTCAGTCGGAACACATTGACTCAAAAACTGACTAGATGGTGTTTGCGCCATTTCTTTTAACTTGGTTGGCCACCGCTCTTGTATAACTGATTTATCTCTCTGTCTCTCTCATATCATGCAAGTATTAATTTGGGCCGTCCGTGTACATGTCACGACTGTGCTCAAAAATCCGACATTTGAAAAAACCACTTTTAGGTAGGGATGTTGGGAATAGTAATAAATTATAACTAATAATTCACGATTTTGGTCTGTTTTTTCCGCTTGTAAAATATGAACGATGGTCATGAAAAACAAAAAAAGTGTTCATGAAAATATAAATGTTCTAGCACTTAAATGTTTTCAGTGCTTATTAACATTTATTTATTCCAAAATGCATTGTAAAAAATATAGACAATGTTAAAAAAACATAAAAAATAAAATTTTAAAAAGAAAACTACGCCTTGACGTTGATTTGAACCCACGACCTCGACGTTGTAAGCGGGGGCAGACACCCGCTAGGCTACAGGGCTTGCTGATTGCATGTGTCTCTGTGCTAACTTAAGCACTTCATTCGTAAGCGCTTAATTTTTATACTCTGTACCGAAGGTACATAGAGTATATTAAGTTTGTGCAAAAGTATGTAACAGGGAGAAGGAATCGTTTCCGACCCTATAAAGTATATATATTCTTGATCAGCATCAACAGCCGATTCGATATAGCCATGTCCGTCTGTCCGTCCGTCCGTCTGTCTCTCTGTCCGTCCGTCCGTATGAACGAAGAGATCTCAGAGATGGTAAGAGATAGAGGTTTGACATGTATGGGGCATATATTTCTTATACTTGCAGGCAGATCAAGATTATTTTCAATTTTTGCCACTCCCACTCCCGCCTCCGTAATTCGGAAAAGACTTCATATCTCCCACAGTTTTGAAGATAGATCGTTCGTACCTTCTAGAGATACCTTGCAAACAAATTATTTATCGATTTGCTGAAGGATAAAGATAGGATGAACGATACTCAAGTTATGAGCAAAAAACGGCCAGTAAACACCCACCACCCCCCACCCATCACCACAGCATTCTATTAAACGGCAATCTTAGTGAGAGAGAGAGAAAGAGAGAGAGAGAGTGAAACTTAGGGCCGTTTTCTCATGTTCATGTTTTTGCTCAAATCGAAATCCATGTAGATTTTGAAACTAGATGGTTTTTGTGCAATTGGTTGTCTCATGTAGGTTGATTATAAATTCGGGCATTTGTTCCACGGTCACACCGGGAGGGCTGGAATGGTCTAATACTAGGTTGGCAGCACCTCTCCACTCGGCTGAATTTTGTCTTTTTTATTGCGCGCCAATTTTAAAAATTTAAGCAAGAATTTTACAGAGAAGAAGAAGGTTTTTCTTTCGGAACGACTTGTTACTATGATGGGAGATTAAGCAGTAGGTCGAAAGCTATGTTCACACAGGCAAATAATTTGAACAAATTTTCATAAAAATTTGGCTATGTAATCCAAATTGTGGAACTTTCCGGCCATATTTGATCAAATTATTTGCGTATGGAACCATAGTTTAAGTTTTTAATCCTGTAAAATTTTTAATCATGGCTATTTTTATCAAAATTTAGCCAAATTATTTGGATGTGTAAACTTAGCTTAAGCAATGAACTAAGGGAATCAGAATCTGCATCTGTAATTTCAGCAATGTGTGCAGGTGTTCTTGTATATTAAAGGCACATCCAATATTTTCCATTTTTGGTTTAATTAATAACAATTTAGACTTTTCTGTTTTTAGCAGCAGTTATTTTTTGTTTTCAAATATTTTTCAGTGTGACCATATGCGCGGATGCATAAAAATACTTAATTTGCATAAGAATGTAGATGGTTTTCAAATCAATGAGGGTCAAGTAGATTGCTACGAAATTCATCTAGATCAGAGATGGGCGCGTCGCGACGTTCTAATGCACACGAGGCAGCGCGCTGCCTGCGTGTGCATAGGACTCTGCCGCGGCCGACTGCACAAAATCACACGTACGCTATAAGCATTGAAAGCTATTTATAGAACACGAATGAGGCGCACGCAAATTGTGCTTGTATGCGTGTGAAAAGTGTGACGATATGTGTGCATGCCCATCTCTGATCTAGATGGTTAGCATTGAACATGAGCAAAGCAAATGCAGCAAATCAACCTAGATTTGCAAAAACACCAACATGAGAAAACGGCCCTTAGAGATGAGCGAGTATAACTCGTGAGCAAATAGCTGCGACGTTAAGGGTACAGTGTATGTTATAGTCGGGCTTGACCGACTTTCTTTCTTGTTAACTATGAATTTGTCGCTATCTCTCGCGTGAGCTTAATAGCCGAGTGGGCTAAGGTGCCGTCATCCGTGAGTGTGGTTCAGTCTTCGAGGTCCTGAGTTCTCAAGTCACAGACAAGGTAAAGTAAAAATAAATTTTTCACTTTGTAATTTGTAATAAATATAAATTCTCTAGCCTACAGTTTAGAAAAGAAAGGGGGTGGGGTGGGGTGTTTGTTTTTTTTTTGGGGGTATTGGTCGTCCCTTGCTTCCTTGGAAAAATGGAAGTGGTGGTTTTGGCCATCAATCTAAAAGCAAAACTCAGCAATATCTGCCAAAACCATTTAGTGCGACTAATTTAAAAATGTTGTTGAATAATTTTTCTGTAAATTAAAATTTTTTTGATCGAAAATTCTTAAAATTTTTTATTTTAAAATAAAATGTGATTCGATACGTGACATTGCGAACGCGACACTTTTTTCCATCATTTTATTTATATGGTTTCTGTATAACGCGAAGCAAAAACTTACGATTAATTGCAATCACAGAGTTTTTAAGCACTTTTAATTTTTTGGTCTTGGTGGACCTTTTGGTGGAAATGCCCTTAATAATTATGAATTACGAACCTGAACCGGAGCACAAAAATAAAAAGTGGTCGGTTCAAAAAAATAATTTTATTTTCAGGTTTCAACTCTCGCAGGCTTTACAAACGGAATACACTGCATGTGCATGATGTTGTGAATTGAATAGCAATGCTTACAGAATAAGCATTACCTCCACACGGGTTCGATCTCACCTTATAAACCCGCTTCGTGATCCTGAACCCTTCAAATTTCACGAGCTCCAATTCCGAAGTGAACCTCTCCCGTTTTAAATCCCAACAAGGGGATATAAACTTCGGTTAGCTTTTCGCTATTTAAATTAAAGTTTTTGAGGTCATGAAATGAGAAAAAATTTTAAGTGAGAGTTAATCAGTAAGAAAACCGCAATTAAATAATCTAACTGGTGAAATCAAACTAATTATAATTAAAGGTTACTAATTGGATGGAAAGCAAACCGCAAATGGCAATTAATTAGACGGTAAAATCGATGCCTGCTTCGATGTTCCAGTGAACTGTTTAATCTTTAGTCTCTGTGGGAGGGTTGGTGGTTTGTGTGGCAACAGTCAGCCCGGCAGCCTTTAGCTAAACTTTATTTTTTTTTGTATTATTATGCTATTTGTGCGACTTTTTTAATTTCATTAGCCTCGGTGCACGGCTGAAGCTTTGTAATTAAAATGCCACAAAGCGCCGCCAGTTTTGAGGTACAGCGACGCGATGCGAAATACCCGCGAGAGCGGGAGCTCTTAGCTTCAGTTCAGTCGAGTGCGGATTGTGGACGCGCCCACGCATTTTCCTATTAAAAATTTCAATTGCGGCATGAAAACGCGCGTGTAGAAAATGGAATAATTAAGCAGGTTCAGTCATTTAAATTCTAACGGCAAAAGTTAAATAAATAGGAAAATGGGGAAACGGCTATTGTGGCTGCATACTTTTCGGGAGATGGCCACTAATTAATACATATAAATTGAAGAGCTGATGCAGCTTAGAATTGTGTCAGCAACTTGGCTAAAAACATGAGGAATGAAAATGCACATTTTGCACCTGAGGTACAGAAACAACTGTCCGTCCCAGCAGCAAACAACTGCAGCTTGGCACACTTGAGGTAGCATAATGCATGCAAAGTTGTAATAATTTTTCGTTGCTAAAATCCTTTTTGTGCAAATGTGCAAAAATTTCACAACCAATAAATTTTATGTTTTTCTGTGTAAGGGGCCAATGGACGAAGCACTGAAGGGCAGTGAGGAGAAGGAGTGCTAAACTGAAGCTCCGGCAGGGCAGTTAAATCATTTATGACCTCTTGTACACAATTAAGTTTTAAGGATGGTTCTACTTCTTTAGAAACCTGGGGGAAATTTTGCTTAAGGCTGGAAGTCCCTGAAATTCTCAGAGGTTTGAAGCGCTGATTTAAGGACTGGCATATGAAAGCACTGGAACTCAAGGATTAAATTCGAAACATGGCGGTGTATTTTTGCATTTAATGGACTTTGTTATGACAATCAATTGTAGAAAGATTTGCTCAATATGAACCGAATTAAACCATACCGTACCGAACCTATAATTTGAGCTATTTAACCGAAACGCGAGCCAATTTACTAATCTATGAACCTGCTCTACTGTGCTGTGGCGGCTGCAAAACAACATCTGGTGGTTAGGAAGGGCAAACAAAAAAACTTCAATTGCTCGAAGCCTTTCCAGCAAAAGAAGCATGCAAATAGGACTATAAAAGAACACATTTTCCGGTTCACGTTTCCGCGTGCAATCTGTTGGTCTGATAGTTCAAAAGCAAGACAAAATCGTGATATTGTTATCCGCTCTTCCTGACAGATAGAAAAGTCAAACTGATGAACCTAGCAATCCATACGGGATCAAATCAATACCAATTGGTAATGAAATCAATGTAATCCCAGATATTTTTGACACGATCCGAAAGAGTATTAAGTTGATCCGACTTTTTTAATCTCCAAAAGGATTATATTTTTCCCGGGGTAATCTTAAAAAAGATTGAATGAAGCACAATTTAATCCCAATGCAGGATCATTTTAAGCATGTTCGAGTGTATTTTTGAGCTCTTTAAGTAATATTGATTTGATCCCAGGAAAGATACCTCTCTTCTTCCTTTCCCCTGCTATATTCCATAGGACATCCTTATACTCTTCAAAGAGACCGCACCTGTTTTGGCTTCTGAAAAACCAAGAAATATAAAAACTTTTAGGGCTTCACTGGGATTCGAACCCACGACCGTAAGCACTGAACACGAATGGAATGGCAAAATGCACTCTCTTATTTATAAACATGTGATCTCGAAGGGGATTGAAGTAAGCACATTTGGAATGATACAAGTTCGAAAGACTTGGGCCAATCCCTGAAAGCATGAATTGTGTAGAATATCCTGTAAGTCGAGATTAACATTTTCAAGCTCATCCCGGGCTTACTCCTAGATTTAAAAAATTGAAAATATCTCGACGTTTTTTTTTCTGTGTAGCACTTAGTATAACAGCCTGATTAAAATGAAGCCAAATGGCATCGCTATTACCAAAGGCTATCAGTTGAGAGGCTGGAGTTTCAGGAGCACTAAATCTGCATTTAAAAAACTAGGGACTGCCTTCTCCCACCGGATTGCGGACTTAAGACTTAAGTCTGGCTTTTGAAGTTTAATGTCTTCGATAAACTCAACTAGGGAGAATTTTTAGTACGCCATCTTTCGGAATTTAGGTATACTCTTTGTATTCTCTCCCACTCTAATTGACTGGGTCCTGTCCTGACTTGGCGCCGACTTCCGCAACGATTCAAGAGATTTTATCCTACTGATTCATACATATTTGGCTGCGCATCATAGAGTCGCCTTATTTGCATGCAAGCAAACAAATTATATGCAATTTCCAATTTATAATTTTAAACGGTTCGGTAATTTGTTTTATGCGTTAAGAAGTTAAGAACCAAACAGGTGCTTTAAAATGTTTGTAATTCTCTCTCCCTCTGAAATAAGCCAATTCTTATTTCTGAGAAGTTTGCATCTCAATTGTTAAAAAAAGATCGTTCAATTACATCACTTAAACGAGAGCGTAAGTTAAAGTCGGCTCTAACCGACTTCGATATACCCGTTACTCATGGAAACAAATGTTTAATAGCCTTTCTGTATGCCTGAGGTGGGTCAGCCGAAAAGTATGCAACATTTTTTAACTCGGCTATTTATTATCCGCCAGATATTAATAGACATTTGTCAATTACTAAATCCAACATAAATGACTCCAAATTCATCACAATAAACAGATCAGACAACAAAACTTTTGAAAACGTATCACCTTTCCTTATAAAAACAAGAAAGAAAGTCGGTCAAGCCCGACTATAACATACTCTGCAACCTTAATGTCGCAGCTCGCATTTGGTCACGAGTCAAACGGCCAGTTAACACACAACGCACAACGCAGTGCGCTCTCTAAGTTTCTCTCTCTCTCTCTGTCTCTCTCGCACTAAGATTGCCTGCTGAACGCAATGCTTAGGTTATGTTGCTGTGGTTGTTGTTGGGTGGTGGGAGGTGTTTAGCTGACCGTTTTTTGCTCATAACTTGAGTATCGTTCATCCGATCTTTATCATTCCTTCAGCAAATCGATAAATAATTTTGAGTACTAGATATCTCTAGAAAGTACGAACCATCTATCATACAAAACTGTAGGAGATATGACGTTTTTTCCAAATTGCGGGGGCGTGAGGGGGCGTGGCAAAAATTGAAAATAAACTTGATCTGCGTGCAGACAATAGGAGTCTACATTTCAAATTTGGTTGCTCATAGCTTTTCTAGTCCCTGAGATCTAGGTGTTCATACAGACAGACGGACGGACGGACGGACGGACGGACAGACGGACAGACGGACAGACGGACAGACGGACAGACGGACATGGCTATATCGAATCGGCTGTTGATGCTGATCAAGAATATATATATACTTTATATGGTCGGAAATGATTCCTTCTGGCTGTTACATACATTTGCACAGACTTTAATATACCCTTTGTACTCTACGAGTAACAGGGTATAAAAACTAGGGACTGCCTTCTCCCACCGGATTGCTGACTAAAGACTTAAGTCTGGCTTTTAAAGTCGAATGACCTTCGACAAACTCAACTAGGGAAAATTTTTAATACGCCATGCTTTCAGAGTTTAAGCACACTCTTAGTATTCTCGCCCGCTTTGGTCGACTGAATCCTGTTCTAACTTAACACCAACTTCCGCAACAATTTTAAGCGATCTCATCCTACAGGATTTATTCATATTTGAGCTGCGTGTCATAGAGTCGCCTTGTTTGCATGCAACGCAAACAGATGAAAAACCGTGTGTCCACGCTATAATATGTTAACCGGTTCGATAATTTATTCTATGCCGTTCACCCAGTTATAGAACTAAACAGGCGCTATGATATGTCTGTATACGCTCTAAAATAAGCTAAGTCGTATTTCTAAGAAGTTTGCATCTCAATTGTTGAAAAAAGATCATTCAGTTACGTCACTGAGTTTACTGCAGTTGTCAAAGATTAGTGAACGTGAAGTCCTTAGATATTTATTCAATATATTGCATGCCCAAAATTTAAGTATATTATGGAAAATACCGTTATGATTTTTGGGCTCCAATTTCAGCCAACAAAGCACTCGATTTTGAAGATTTGAAATGTGAATAAAACGCATAAATGGTGCGAGTGACTAGCTCCGCTTCCATAAGCTGAATGAATCTTTATTTAAAATTGGATTTTAATTTTTACATATTTGGGGTATAACCCCAGGCAACGCACTACAAGGCTGTGCGATGCTTGGTGTTTTCTTATTTATTACCCAGCAAACATTTTTTATCGCGGAAGATATGAATGCGATTCTTCCAGTAGATATCGCTTAACCCTGGCGATATCGCATAGTTATCTGGAGATAGTAAATCGTTTCTTCCTGTAGATATGAATGAGTTAATGAGTCTCTTATGTGGGAGGATAAGATTTTTCGATTCGAACTCGGGGTCGTTGAACTGAAACACGTTTGGAACGACGCCTTAGAAGGCAGCGCCACGCCGCTCGTGTAAAGCAACGCATCTAATGTGTTACTTGTATTGAATAAGATGTACTTATATTGAAAACATACACCAATTTTTGCTTTCTTGTAATTCTCAAGAACGAATTCCCTCTCAGCCCATATAAATAGAAATTTGCGACGATAATCGCATTCATATCTTTAAGGCGATATTTTTGCGATATATTGGCCATTTACCGATTGGACGAAAAAAAAAGCGATACCACATATCGCTTATTTATCCCTTGTATTTTAAGAATGCGATGCCCTATGTATTTTGTTTGTGTAAATCGCCAAACATCAGAAAACTCTCCCCTCAAACTATCGCCAAACTCTCTTTTTGACGATAGGGATAAGGAACCCGACAAAATGTTTGCAGGGTTAAGAACAGATGGGTTTCTTTTTTTGGGTTGTATGGTGTAGTCTATTTATAAGCGCTTCGTACTTGAGTGAGCGCAGATACCTGGACTCACAATGCACTGTTCAAAGTGCATACTAAAGCTTAAGGAATATACTATTTCAATATGAATAGAAGGAAGAGAATTTATGTAATTTAATGACTTTTTTAGTGTGCGAATTTTAGCGTATTTTGGTATTCGGTATTAAATAAAGTCCCCTATGTGCCTCCCCTTTTGAAATTCAGCAACTAACATATTCAGGAACAATCTCGTCGATTGATACACTTGTACCTAGCTTTAATGGGTAAGCACTTGTGTGATATCTCATATGAAATGGCTAAAAATAGCTGGGTTCATTGTGAGTTGGCTGTCAAAAAACTCAGACAAGGAACTTCGATTGGCTACTTATGTGGGAATGGGTCTGGCATCCCTGATCAATCAGGCCTTGCCAGATCAACTGAGCGTAGCAGAGAGAAAAGACGCGTCAAGCTGGCCGCCAAAGCATAATCATTTTGTGCCGAGAATCAAAGACATACGGTTCTGTCGGTGCTCATTAAGACGAAAGACGTGAAGTTAACCGAAGAAGAAACTATTACAACTAAAGCTTAAATTTCAATAAAATAACTTTTCCATTATATTTAAACTACATATTAACACATTTAACTGAACTACAGGGATTTATTAAGTTATCCTTTTACCCAAATCCCACACTTATAATATATTCAGAACATTTTATAGCTTTTCATATGAGATATCAGACAAGTGTAAATACAGCTTTAGTCATCTTTGAGTTAAGCGATGACCCTTGGATATTTCATAAGGTCATTATATCAAGATCAATTTTGGGTTACCTTAATCATTTTATAGACTTCAGACCAGCTAATTTTGTTCCTGTTTTGGTTGACGTGTTCGTTTCCAAAAAGATTTGATATGGTTTTGAAAATGTATGATCCTAGATGTAAAATAATTTGTTCTTACTTTATATATGCGTATTTTTTACGAGTAAGTCGGTTTTGGTTCTCGACCATTTCGACGCAAAAGTTAAATCTAAAATAATAAATAAACAGCAAAGTTCTTGAAATATCCCGAAAAGATCTAAGGTCAAGTGCTCGATGTTTAGAAATCGTACTTAAAATGACAATTTTGTACTCGAGTCAAGTATTTTTGTACTTACCGGACACCAATTTGCCTTGAAATAAGTACAAAAGACATAGTTTTTTTCTGAGCGTACATTAATCTGTATGGTTTAATAAGTTTAATTAGAGAAGATTTTTAAATAGTCTAAAATATTTTTAAAATAGTTGGTGGGTCTGGGGACGATTTGCGAAGGAAATCGAAATATATCGGAGCAGAACCCAAAAATAGTAGCGTTTTTTGTTTTGTTGAAAGACACCGTTAAAAACTTGACCTGGAGCCGGCCAAAAACAAAAGCCAATTTTTAAAATATCCCAAAATGGTCTGACACAAAGAATGTACACAAAGCTACGTAATGGCCAAACATGTGAATAAAAATTTTTTGCGTGGATTTTTGATGTGGATTTTTCATTTTACATTAGTATGCTGTGCATACTATTTAGTATTTTTGTATTGTTGTTTGAATTCGCTCGTCAACGTCGGTCTGTCGTATGGCGGCTCTCCCAGTGCTGTTTGTTCACTTCCACGTCTTCAGTGTGCAAATGACACTTGATGTGAAAGAAAGTGGCTGCGCTTGTAACTTTTTGGGGTGGTTTTCTGTGTGAATTGCTTAGTGGCGACGTAGAACAGCAGCACTAAGAGCAAGAACGCCTTGCGCTCTCAGTTTTGTAAGTGAGAGAGCGATTGTGTGCAAGCGAAAAGAATTGAAATATAACGAATAGTAGCTAAAATGCTGCTATTGGAATACTCTTGAAATTGTTGTTCAGGAATGGTAATTTAATATGCAAGTTTACTGCATATTTATTATTCAATGCGAGATGTGAAGTATTTTATGTGCTTATACATTGATATATCTTCTGAATATACTGAAAAGGGTATACAAGCGACGAAGTGGAAATTATATAAGGAACTGTGGAAGGCAACTGTCTGATCGATACGTCGACGCTGCGTTCATGGTCGGTTACTAGAGGGACCTTCTCAATCTCTATCCTCTCGCGCCCACCATTCGCGTTCGTGTTTTTTTTTTTTCATTCATTTATTGTTACATTAAAAAACTACTATATACATACAAGCACTTTGGAACAACATAATACAAAAAGTTAGACAGAAACATCTTAAACCTGCGGGACGGTCGCAATGCATTGCTTGGCAGATTTGATGCCCCGACTACTCCCTGGTTCTACGTTGCACATCCAGTCTCCGAAGCTTAGCCATAATGGTAGCTGCGAACTCGCACGTTGCCTCCTAGTTTTCCTTCGACATCAACATGTATGTGACTAAATTATCTTCGGCTATATTACCGCACATCACCGTGGATGGTTCCGCCCTTTCAGCCTGAAACCTTTTACACACGAACAAGACGTGCCTGGCGTCCCACACAGGGCCTTCTTCGCAGCATGTGCACTCCTCGCTATCATCATGGCCGACTCTTTTCAGTTAGCTTCTAAAACAGCCGTGCCCACTAAGAAGCTGAGTTATGAAAGTTCACCCACCGTGTTTTCTTGACAGCCATGGCAATAACTTCGGGATTGGGCAATGGGTCCAGCGACCCTAAGTGGATAGGTCTCAACGGTGTTGCCACTTCTCAATGCTCCGCTGCCTCGCTTCCTGCGGATGTATAACCCTTGTACCTCTCATTTGCTTCTGTGGCCAGCTCGCAAAGTTGAATCATCCCGGCAATGACCAAAGCAGCATTATCTGACACCGTATGGTACGCAGAAGAGATCCTAAGCGCACTCAGACGGTACGCCCCACTTACGCCCTTTATGTAGCTAGAGTGACACTCGCCAAAAGTCGTCTTCGCCCCTGGTCCGCGTGTGTTTATTCTAGCAATTCTAGCTAAGGCGCTGCTTGATTTTGCTGGCTTCTCTCCGACGTACGCCAGATGTTCTCGGAAACATAGCCTTGTGTCTAGCATTACTCCAAGATATTTAATAGCTCTTTTGGATTTGATTGCTCTGCCATTAATTCTGAACCAATTCCACCTTCTTACGACTGTTTATTAGCACGGCCTCTGTCTTTTGCGCCGCTAGCTCGAGACCCGCCACGCTAAGCCATTGGAGGATACGCTCAATGCAAGCATTGCACGCCTCTTCGGTTCGTCAAAGTACTTTGCCTACAGCAACAAGTGCCACATCGTCCGCAAAGCCCACTAAGTGCACTCCTGGGGGTAGACAAAGGGGTAGGACCCCGTCGTACATGGCGTTCCATAGAACAGGTCCCTGAACGGAGTCTTCGTGTTTGTTAACGAACATCTGGCGAGCCCATACAAATACAAGTGTATTTGACTCGACTTGACCAAAATTCTCTACCTTGCGGCATTTTGTTACACTGCGTTACGCATCTTTGTAAGCTCCAGAGTCTTTGGTTTAAAAAAATCGTACTTTAAATTAGGATTTTGTGCTTGGTATTGATACCGTTTGTTCATGATTTATGAACAGAGCACTTAATTTTATTCTGGTTGTCTATAGTTTGTATCGCGTTATCGATACTAGTCTATTTCACCCCAACAGTTAGGTTCAAAAGAGCTTTAAAATATTCCGAAAAGATCTTAAATCAACTTCTTCGAAAAGTCTTTCTTAAATTGAGAATTTTGTGCTTGGAATTTCTTAATTTAAGTACAAAACATTTAATTTTGTATCTATGTGGTTTATATGGCTATTTTATGACCTAACTTTTGTGGCTGCACTTCTACATTTTCCACTTGAAATCGTAAAACAAAATATGGCTTCGATTCTGGACCAGACTTGGCGATTTTTAAGTTCAACATTAATTTGTACAGTTTCTGTTCTGCATGGAATTCACCTCTGCACATTATTCACTCAAGTTTTACATGTTTGTGCTTTTGGTTGCCTGGTCACAGTGCAAGTGCAGTGGGTGACTGAGTGGGTGGGTGGGTGTGTGTGGCACATCTCAAGTGTCCTCAGCACAAATGTGCAAAACGAACTTCACAATCATGGGTAAGACGAGCACACTTGAAACTCACCGCAAGCATCCAAAATACTCCTAACAGGCACATGACGAGCAGGAGCACCAGTACCAGCACCAGAGACACTTCAGTAGCAATGGCAGTAGCAGTTTTACGCATCAAACTGGGTTACTATGGACTGGAGACGCTGATGCGGAAATGCAGAAAACAACAATGAAGAAGGTAAACAAAAACACGTGCCGCAAAAGGTTATCCGCAAAAGGATGCTGCGTAAGGATAGACCTGAATGGTATTGCGTTTGCGCGGATAAGGCGGCCAAAGTCCGCTTAAGAGAGGAAGCAGGCGGATAAAGAGAGGCGAAAGGATAATGCGGCGTATTTAAAACGAACATTTCTTGGCATAATATTGCTGTTGTTCACTCGTTAACCTCGCTATTCTCGCTTTAATATATTTTCAATCCGAACAAATCATTCATTCACACCACATTGATTTGCATAGGTGTAAGCGTTAAATGCTTTAAAAATAGTTTCAAAGTGTTCATTGAAAACTTATTGAAGTGTAAGGCCAGAAGCGAATAAATACGTCAGGAGGATGCCTGGCATCCATCCACACGATTCCATTTATAGCTTTCCCCTTCGTTTCCCAACACGGCAGAAACCTGCTCATAAATCAGTTATTTTCTCTGGGCTTGTGTGAGGGGTCAGCTCTGCTGTAAATAACCTAAATTCGTTGCTATATTAACCAAACATTTATATTGATTTCGGCCATATTGAATCTCGTTTCGTTTACTTTTGAATTTCAATTTATGGTCAAATGCAATTTAATTGGGGAATTCAATATAATTGATTCCCATTTTGATTGTTTTGACATTTGATGTATCTATTTGGCACTGCAGTGCCCTTAATCTAGCCTTGTAATGTGCTCGTAAAAGGCCTGTCATTCGCCTGTTTCTGTCGTCGTTACTGGCAGTCTATAACATTTTGCGCACATGCGATGCTTAAATGCCTTTTCACTTTGTATGCCCTTGCCAAGGGTATTACAAGTTTGTACAGACGTTTGAAATGCATCGAACATGTTTAAACTCAGTGATTTAAAAAGGCAGCAGCAGTTCAGCAACTCGTTTATTCACTGGCAGCTCAAAAAATGTTCAACTGAGGACTCCACACTTATACGAATGCTGCTGAGCTGTATACTCATTGCATAACAGAACGACAATCTCCAAAATCCTCATTTGTTAAGTTCTCATTCCAAATTAAGCCAGCTTGAGCCTAATTCATGAATCCAAACTCGCAGTATAAGAACTCAGCTGGAAGAAATCTCTACGGTGACACACACATCACATCTTTATAATCAAAATTACAAAAATGTCTTAAAATTCGATTGGTCCCATATAGTTACGGGCCCTTAAGCATGTAGAATTGGAGCCAAAAACTCGCAAAATGATAATTTTTGGTACCAATTGGCCGTCACAGTCAAAAATTTCGATGGTTTTGTATTAAATTAAGAAAATAGTAAGAAAACATAACTTAAAAACTGTAAATAAAAGTATTTAATATTGTTACTTTTTTACCGAAAATTTTCGTTTTTTCGAGTTTTTATGACAGTTGTACGTGCTTGTGGGCCTATAACTATATGAAAGAGTAACTAAATGAAGTTGGTTCGTATTAGCGGTTGGTTTATTTTGGTCTAAGCTACAACTTTGTGCTGTATTACTTGTACAAATTGGAAATGGTTTTCAAGATGAAGTTGAAAAACTGTAGAAAAGTGGTAAAAAAGCTTTTATGGGCAACTTTTGTAATTTTGAGTATAAGGATATAATTTTTTTGATTTGCTGCAGAGGAATGTTTTGTAGGCCAAGCCAAGAGCAACAACTTTGTTTAAGATTTAAAAGCAAGATTCACAATAATTCACGAGATATGGCATCGTTAGTCCTAGTTCAAAGTGCAATAAAAAGAAAACGGCAGCTAATCAGACCAAACCAAGACAGGGTTTTTATACTACCATCACACCCTTTCAGACTTTTTTGGTCTCAAAGCTATCAACTTTTTTGAGTTCAAAAATGTGTCACAGTGTTATCGATAAGCGCCATTCGATTAATTAAGTTAAGAAATTTTTTATTTTGTAGCTGTTGCGGTTACTGTTGTATTTCGGTTCATTGTTGGCCAAAAATTTAAAACAAAACAATCTTTTGATAACGGTTTAAGTGAAACTCAACTTGACAACGGTGTTTTGTTAAGAACTGATGTGGTTATCCTAGTTCAGACCAGAATGGTGTGTATTAGGAGTAGTTTAACAAACAGTTTGAAAAAAATGGGTTACGAGATAATCGGCCCATGATATTAAGAAATATGCCAAAAAATATCCAAGTAAAATTTTATTTTTTTTATGGAATTTATGGATTTATGGAAAATAACAATGATTTATATAAAATCGGTCCTACGACACAGCCACTACCTAGAAGATGTGAAATTTGGCCCTGTATATTTGGATAAGTCGCATTCAATCAAATGAAAAACTTTCATAGCACTGAGTGTCGACAGTCGAAGTAGTCATCGACTGATTGCCTCCACTTACAATAATTCGAAAAGTCGCAATCAATTAAATGAAAAACATTCAAAGCACCGACTGCTGATCTGATTTCCTGCGTTACAAATTTGGTTTTGAAGTTTAAGCAGCAGTCAAAAAAATTATAGCTTGTCGAAGTTTTTAAACACTGCCTAAAAGTATGATCAAAATGATTTAAAAATAGTTCGAATTGTATTTCATAATGTGAGTCGATAGAACGATCTATATAAGTTAATGTTTAAAGATGATTTCGTGTAAATGTTGACCGCGGCTGCGCCTCAAATGGTTCATACTTTGGGACCAATTTTGGCATAGTCTCTCCACTATATCGGCCGGTATGTAACGAATAAATTCTTCAATATTGGCTTTCAGTGCGTCATCAGTTGAGGGCTTGTCGCCATAGACATGAGAATTAACATAGCCCCACAAAAAATAGTCTAAAGGCGTTATATCGCACGATCTAGGCGGCCAATTGACAGGCCCCAAACGTGAAACAAACTGTTCACCGAAGTCGCCTCTCAATTGGGCCATTGGTTCGCGTGCTGTGTGGCATGTGGCACGGTTGCACGTCTGTTCAACACAAAACAATCTCAACACGTCAATTCAACACACGTCAAAACAATTCAATTTTTACACAAGGTATTTCAACACAACTACAATTTCAACATAATTTATTTCATCACGAAGCAATTCATTCGGCAAATTCCAACGCAGTTCAATTTTAACACCAGGAAATAGAACACACAACAATTTCAACAATTTCAAATTTCTGTCGAACTCGAGTGTAGTATACATACCTTCGAAAGTGTAGGCACATTTGTAAGTACACATGCATTTTATTTACTATCACAACTTATGTACTAATAATATTGATCGTTACTCGTTGTTTTTGTTTTATTTGTAATGTGTTGAATTGACGTATGTCGAATTGACATGAAATTGCGCCGCAGGCAAAATTTTTTACCTGTCACTTGTGTCACCGTTCTATCCCTGATCAAGTTGGATTTTATTTACTATCACCACTTATTAAACAAAAAAAAAAAAATCTAAACTAAAAAAAAAAAAATGAACGTACCTGCCGCTTGTATCCCTTATAACTTTTGCATTTTGTTTACTATCTCCACTTATTAAATTTAAATGTGATTGTATTGAATTGACGTAGTGTTAAATTGTTGTGTTTGTTGAAATGACTTTGTGATATATGTGTAGATGTGTGTTGAAATTGTTTTGTGTTCAATTTCTTCGTGTTTAATATGTTTTGTGTTGAGTTGGCGTCTGTTGAACTGTTGTGTTAGGTGAAATGACTCTGTTTTATAAAGACGAGTGTTGAAATTGTTTTGTAATGACTTTGTTTTGTGTTGAATTTGTTTGTGTTGAATTGACGAATTGTTGAATTGCTGTGTTGAGTGAAATGACTGTGTGTTTTATAGACATGTCACCTGTGGCACAGTCTTGTTGAAACCACATGTCAGCCAAGTCCAGCTCTATCATTTCGGGCAAAAAAAAGTTTGTAATCATCACACGGTAGCGCTCTCCATTCACAGTAACATTTCCTGCCTTCGTCATGTTAAAAAAATTATGCCACCGGCCCATAATCCACACCAAACAGTGCATTTTTCGGGACGCATTTGCAGTTCCGTGCAATGCTTCTCTGGCTGCACTTCACACCAAATTCGGCAATTTTTTAACCAGTTGTGCTTTGTTTTTTTTTAGTTATTTTCTTTTATATTTTTTATTTGTTTTTTTTTTTTTACTTCTCATTGGGATTCGAACTCGAGTTTCGGGTGTGAGAGGACGGACGGACGCCTTAGCCCACTCAGCTATTTGCCTTAAGCAAGACGTTGCGTCAAAACCATAGTTAAGAAAGTACGCAGTTGGGCGAGGCCTGGGATTAAGTCACCGAAGCAGCACTTTTTCTTTTTTATTTTTATATTCTTTTAGAAAAATTTTCTTAAAATTGGGGTTTATTTTCTCAATTTTAGGGCAAAATACCCTACATTTGTAAGAAATATTTTCTAAAATCAAAGGCGAAATTACCCTAAAATTTAGAAAAAAAAAATATTTTTTTTACTAAATTTTAGAAAGTTTTTTCTAAAAAATTCATTTTTAGGGCAACTTTTCTAAAATGCAGAAAATTTATTCTTAAAAATAGAAATTTTTCTAAATTTAAAGGCGATTTTGATTTTAGGACGATTTTCTTAAATATGGAAAAATAATTATCTGAGTGTGGTAGGTCGTGTGGCTTCAATTCTTATACCAGCTGTATTTTGAAAGAATTTATAGCTGCGATATTTTCCTCTGTCCACACTCTTCGTAAGCGTGTTGGTGCTTTAATGTCCAATAATGTAAATTTGGTGCGAATAGCCGCCACAGAAGGTCGCCCAAACTGATCATAAAATGAAAGAAGTGCACGATGCAATATCTTAACCGAGCATAAATTTTGATCATAAAATTCAATAATCTGCAAGCGTTGTTCGTTTGTAAGTCGATTCATGGTTAAATTGTAGACCAAACTGAAGATGTTTGAAAGTAACATGTGTCACGAAAACAGCTGAGCTGCCAAAAACAGTGTGACCAAAATGAAAGTTGCTAAAAAAACCTTTTTTATATCCCGGAACAGTCTTAAATCAGGTAATTCTGGATTGAAAAACATACTTGAAATTCGAACTATGTAGTTTAAGCGTTTTAGTTGGAAGCTAAAAAAGTTGAATTATGTCGCACTTAATCCATTAACAACTTTAAGGGCCGATTTCGTTTTTCACAAAGTGGTTTAACTTGGATAATGACAGTCCTAAAGTTAGTGAACGACTTAATATTTTAAATCTGAAACCAACTAACCTCATATTTGCGAACATTTACCCTTAGTAAACGTTGATTCGAGCCCGCAATATTGATTGTTTTTTGCAGAACTATTTTACACTTAAAAACGATCGATTGGAGTTAGGTACGTGCAGATTTTCATATTATATATACATATTAAGAAATGAGCATTCAAGAGTATATAGGTGTCGTTGTGCTAAAATCTCAATGATTTTTATTTAACGCTAGCCAAACATGTTGGGGCAATTTAATTAGCATGTCAGCGTATGCTGCCGAATTGTTTGTATATACTGAGTGTCAGTCGCCGATACTTTTATTAATTAAATAAGCAAACGTTGCTGTTTTATATGAATAGACCCTTAAAATAAATTTAATTTTAATGGATATTCATATGAAAAGCGTCTTAAATTTTCTTATTAAGTAGAGCATAAGATAATATTGAACACTTGATTGATTTCATGGGAAGTTTAGCTAAAGCCAAAAGATATCTTGTCATCTTTTATGGTATGACATTATATCTCATTCTCCACTTTACAAGTTATGATTCGGCTTTACTCAACCTCAAATTTTGTCTGTTTGTTTTAATTAAGAGTTAGGTATGTGAAAGTTTCATTTGCACAGAACTTGGAGTAGATTGCGAAGTCTGCTGATGATGGGTTAGGGAGATTCTAAACATAGTCTATACAGACAGCCTGTTTTCTGCGAAATATGTAATCTTGGTATTCGTTTGTGAATTATTGGAGAACAACATCATTACAAAATAAGTACAAAATAATACAAAATATTAATTTTTGGGGTGTAAAATTTATTATACAATGCGATGTAGGAAAAGCTTATTACGCAGAATAGTGCTGCTGTTTTGGGAGAGTCTTCAGAGCTATTTTCACTACGCCTAGCTTGAAATTTAGCTGAGTAAGGGATCGTTGCTTCAGGAGAAATGATTTGCCTCTACCGATTAACTAACTTCTTAAAAAATACAAAAGAAAAATTATTCCAAACTTCGTTGGCAAATCTGAGTCCAGCATGCAGCACAGAGAGTCGACTTACGACTTAGAAGAAGAATATATATATAAAAATTTTCCTTTTGACCAAAAATATTTTGGTTTCATCCATTCCATTGTTTTGCGTCAGTTTTGACCCAAGAGAAACAGAAGCATGTGAGTGAATTTTTCATGATTTCACATGGCATGGACCTGTGCCAGTCACTGGTTTTACAATATTAAAGCATCCGCCTTAAGGCACTCTCAACGTAGCTTAGCTCAAACTCATCGCAGCTTTCAGTCTGGTGGTAAAACGCATTATTTCATTTTAGTTGAACATTATTAAAACTTTGCCACAAAGCTGCAGCCAAAGTTCAGGCAACGCATCCAGCCTTTGTGGCATCGGTGGCAAAAGTTGAGCACTAATTAAGCGTTAATAACATTTTAGCACAGTTTACCTGAAAACTTTGCACAAGAGGGTAAGGGGTAAAAAGGGCAGCTGATGAGTAGCAAACAAAGAACACAAACACATCGGACGGTAAGTATGTTAGTAAAATGCCTAAAGTTTTACACACAGCTGAGTTAAAACATTTTAATTTCCATTTACCAAAATGGCAGGCTGGCCAAATTGCAGCGATTGCCATCAAATCCCAGGGCAAATGGCATTTTGTCTGGGAAAATTTTTAGGCAGCTGCCAACTGTCACACATACAGGTGAGAGGGACGCAAGCAAAAATTGCACAGTGGTTGAGATATCAAAACTCTGACAGACTAGCTTTTAAAGATAGGTTAAGCTTTGCCTAAATACTCCTATGAGACTTAACTCACTGTCCTTAAAATATAAACCAATTAATATTACGTAATATTGATCAGGGATTCTGATAAGATTGGCTGGTTGAGATGGTACATAACAGCGAATTGAAAGTGTAGGTCCAGCCCTACCAATTAACTAGTGAATTGAATTCATTCAATTTAGTCTATATAAATATGTAAGTCTCGTGTCACATGTTAGTTAGTAAACACTTCCGAAACGGCTTGACCGATTTTAATGAAATTTTGTTTGTATATACTTGCCAGGTGTAGAATGTATTTTTAACTATATTTCGTAATGTATATGGGGTTTAGTAACCTGTTTTGATTTTAGTCAAAGACTACCTCTGGCTGGCTCAAGGTCTATGGTTCTGTATTCTATATAAACAACACAAATCACGTAACTGTAGGTGCTTTGGGTGTCCCTCTGCAGAACATTCTTTTGAATTGACGACGCATCAGGCTGCTCATCCGTGTCACTCTGTGTTTTATTCTTGTGAATATCGTTATCGTTATCGGAATATCATTTTTCATCAATCGTTTCAATTTGGCCTATATGTGAATGTCACAACTGCGATCTTCTCAATCACAAGAGGCACGAGCCTTCCGAAGTCTACAACAACAATTGGAGCAGAGATAAGCGCGCCGAACATATGTTAGCACACGCAGAACAATTGACTTACAACGCCAACAAGTACATCGAGCATTTACATCTGATTCGTTCCATCGTCTCGCATTCGAGTATGAGCCAGATATCGAATATTCCGCTCATCCGAAAGTCCTGATTGGTGTTATGGACAAAGAATGTCCCAATTGTCATGCGCTCAAATTCAAAAATGAGTCCGCCGGGTTGTGTTGCGCATCAGGAAACCGGAAACTTAGCGGCTTGCTTATCGGTACGGATCCAGAATCAAACCTGTTTCTGAAGTCCATTCGTAGATTTTAATTCATGCTTTTAAATGACTTCGTGACACCAGCTGGAGAGCACGTGCGTAGATTTAATGCGCCTACTGTTAACGACGTTGCTGGAATAATGGTTGGCGACCGCACAGCGACGAGGAAAATTGTGATTCGAAGAAGAAACAACAATCTGGATTACATCGCCGACACTCACCGTTCACACGACGCTCTCCATTATTCGCTAATTTTCTGAAAAGTACAAGACGGATATTGTAAAGCATTAATCAACGTGATCCCGACACAGGTAATTCATTCATTTACTAGATAAAAACTAATATGGCCGAACAACGTTTGCCGGGTGAGCTAGTTGGATTAAAAAAATCGTAAAAGTAAGGTGAAACTGGCAGGATGCAATCACGCGATTTTGATCAAATTTGGCAAAAAAAATATATACATTTTTAGTTGCTAAGTTTTGAATGCTATCACTGAAACCGAAAAAGTTTTTTCAGCTATTTTCCAGCTATAAGATTAAGTCATTCAATCGGGTCCAATCTGTCTAGCAGTAGCAAATTAAGAGGACACATAGAAAACTTGTGATTGTCGAAAAGTAAAATGATTAAAGTGTGTGACAGAGAAATGAAGGGCACACTTTTTATTTTATAAATAATTACATACGAGGTACGAGAACATACGAGAAATCATCCCAATGGAAGCTGCCGCATGCCAATTTTTTGCATATGGAAAATATGCAAACAAATATGCAAAAAATATGCGAAATGTGCCATAAATATGCAAAATATGTAATTGTATAAAAAATGTATAAAAATGTAGAAATTTTCAAAAACTCTCATTCTTGAGCTTAGATTATAAAGAATATATAGATGGCATATATAAACGGTTAAATGGAAGTTGTAGACCGAGCAAATGAAAGGTTTACCTTAAAAGTTCTAAAATATTGGGAAATTTCTAAATTTTTCATTAATTTCAGATTTTTAAGAAGATTTTATGGACGGCTAGATTACACGGGTAAATAAAGAAGATGTGGAACAAATGGTCAAAAAAATCGCGTAATTCCTAAAATTCTCATTTGAGTTTAGATTATCATAAAGAATACCCTTCCAGCGCACAGTGGCCGGTTTGGCCGATTTAGCGTTGCAAAAATCAAAAATTGATGGTCGAATTTTTTGACCGAATAAATTTTATATAATAAAGGGAACTTCAACTAGTCCAAAAATCTTTGGTTTATTGAATTTGGTCAATTATTTTGGATTCTTCAGTGGTTTAAAGTTGAACAATTTTTCAAACCCATAAATTTTTGATTTTTTTTTGTTTTCAAATGCCACGTTTGGGAACGTATAAAAACCAATCGGATATTCCGATTGGAATCTGGTTTCTTGTTTTTTAAAGATGCATCAATTCGAAAGAAAAATGAATTAAGAACATTTAATTTTTTTTAGAAAATTAGTTGAGTGATTGGCGTTTTACTTTAGTACTACTTTTGTACCATATTTTCCAACTTTGACGGTCTGTAAAAAATGCAGCAAAGTACATATTTCTAGGCAAAATATTAAAATATCGGCTTGCCCTTTTTAGCCTCTTACGAGTATGAGCGACTTGAACATATCAATATGCCTGATTAATCTATGTATTGATATGAAATGAAAGCAACTTTCCTTGTGCACGAGAGTTGGGCCGGTTTCGCGAGGCATAGATAGTAACTTTTGAACGGAAAGAGATATTTGAAAAATTCCCGCTGGAAGGTGATAGAGAATCTCAGTAGCTTTAAAATGAGCTTAAGGTCATCATTGTAGATCAATAGGGTGACTCAGGATCGGCTGCCAAAGTGCAAAGTTTAATACACTCAAAAGGTTGTAAGAAATAAACAATATATTAAATCTTTTTTGAAAACGATTTATTAAAAATGTGGTTGTAAACTACTTGAAACTAAGAAAATTTAATAAAAATAATAATAAAATAAATTAGTAAAAATATTTATTTTCAAACAAAATAAATATTTTTAATAATTAAAAATTAGCTTCTTATTAAGTTTGCTAATTTTACAACTTCATATTTAATAAATCGTTTTTAAAAAGCTAAAACGTTTTGTCTATTTCTTGCAACGTTTTTAGAGTCGTAAACTTTGCACTTTGGCAGCCGATCCTGAGTTACCCTGTTGACCTACAATGATGGCTTCCCCTTGGAATTTTTCAAATATCTCTTTCCGTTCAAAAGTTACGATTTTTGCAATGCTAAATCTGTGAAACCGGCCACTGTGCGGCGGGTAAATAGGAAAAGTAGATCAAGTGGTCAAGCAAATCGCGAAAATTGCACAATTTTCAAAGGACCTAAGATAATTTGAAGCTTGGATAGATGGCAATTGAAGACGCGTATATAAGAGGCTTAGATCAAAAACCGCCTAATTTGTCCAATTTTCATTTAAGTATTTACGAGGCGCGCAGGCGCTGGTAAATAAGAGGCGTGGAATAAAAAGTTCAAATTTTGCCAATTTTAGTATGACCTAATATTATTATGAAGGTTTTATGGATGGCAATGTAGGAGGGGTAGGAGGTGTATATCGAACGGTTAAAAGAATCGCAACTTTTGCCAATTATCCATATGACCCAAGATTATTATGAATAGACGGAAATAGTAGACGGGTAAATATAGGAAGTGTAGACCGAACTGTCCAAAAAATCGCGAAATTTTCAAAATTATTATTTGAGTTTAGATTTTTCGCGAAATTTGCAAAATTTTATGAGTTTTGGGAGTTATTAACATGTGATAGATGGTAATTGTGGACGCGTAAATGGTTAAATACAACGGTCCAAATAGTAGCAAAATTTACAAAACTTCTGTTTGAGTTAGATTATAATGTAGACTGGAAAATTAACGGGTCAAGATCAAGCGGTCCAAAAATCCGGATATATACAAAATTTTATGATTAGTTCAGATTATCATGAAGATTTAATAGTTGGAAATTTTCAAGAAATTTTAACATTTGCGAAATTCTTATATGAGTTTAGATTGACACAAAGACTGGTATATCGACGGGTAAATTGGAGGTGAAGAAAATACGGACCAAAAACTCGTAAAATTGGAAAAGAATTTAATGAGTTTACATTATTATGAAGATTTTATAGATGGCAATTGCTTCATGGCAAAAGCTTCACTTCTTCGTATTGTGTTTAAAATTATAAAAGGGGCGCAGCAACGCACGCTGTGTATCTGCTATGTAAACATGAATTGCAAAACAGTTTGATGGCAAGTCTCTTAGCCATTTTTGAATTAAATGTGTTTTTTATCACTCATTTTCGGCATTTTAATTGATAACAAGTTGAATTGGTGACGTTGCTTGTCAAGTTCAAACAGATTTGCAACAAAATTAGAAAATTTTTAGCACAGAATCATTATGTAATTTCATAAAAAAAGGTTTTTTGCACATTTTGCATATTCTGCATATTTTGTGCTGGTTTTTTTTTTCTGATCCCAAAACTAAAGAGGACCTCGCAACGATTTAAACGATAAAGACGGCATCGATGGAGAAGCTAAGCAAGGTCTCAAAAAATGATTGTTTTAAGTGCTTCGAGGATTGGAAGAAACGTTGGCATACATGTATTATATACGAGGGGGATTATTTGGGACAAAATAGATATTAATGAATAAAAAAAATACGTTTTGAAAAAACCACATTTGCGATACGTTTTGAACAAACACAGAGACAAGTGGTAATAGTGGTCCTTTTCTGAAGCTATATGTGCTTCCTTCTGTGGAATATTGCCCATGTAAGCGTCGCTAATGCACTGGCGGAAAGGTTTTTCCATCCATTCGGAGGGAGACGTAGTCTTTCGGCTCTTTTGTGGAACTTGTTTGTGGCCATGGCCATAGGCACTCCTATCGTGCTCGTCTCTGAAAAAATTCGATGGTGGTTTATAATCTGGCCCGTTTTGTGAGTGATTTATCAGTGTTGGTATGTGAGTCGATTATTTCAAGGCAGGGTTTGTCAAGAAGAGCGAGTCAAAAAGTGAGAGTGTGTTCATTCAGAAAAAAACAAATAGTGAATTTCATACTTGGATCAGGAATGTTTGATGTCAGAAGTGCGATAAGAAAGAAAGTTCTTGATCCAAGATTGAATAACTGAATCCATAAATAAAGTTTTGATCATATATATTTGGATCCATGAGTCTTGAACGCTATACTCGCCAACTTTGCATGTTCTCTTTGTTCAGTTACCTATCCTCACTTGTCTCGCCTAAAAACACCAAATTGAAAACGAATTCAGCTCGATTTGATGAACGAGTTTCTTAAAAATTCGAGATCTTTCGTACTCAATTTATTCTTTCTACTTTTTTTTGAGTGTTGATGTCTGAAAAAAAGCGACGTAAAGCTGCTCTGTTTTGCTCAGTGCCGGTTCTCAGTGCCAATTCACACAATTATGAGTTCGGATCGCGTTTGCGTAAAAATGCGACTGACTTCGGCGCCTGGTAGCTATGGCTGGCCGACTCTGGTTCTGCTTCGATCTCTTCTGCTCCGCTTTTCAACTACTAAAAATTTGTTTGCTCTCTTGGCGCTAGCCTCGTCATGCGTTCGGCTCATGTCCTGGCGTGTCCATCTCTGCTTGACTATCGGCTCAGGTAGGTGGTAGCTTCCTCCATGCTCACCACCTCTGCTTGGTACTCACTATAGTGATCACTGATCAGGAAGGCAGAATGACAAGTTCAAGTCAAGACCCCCGCCTACTTTAATTTCTTCGAGCTTAGAACCATCCGTGTTAATGTTGATGGCGTTGTTCCCGCTATGCGGAAAGTTATCCCAATCGTGTCCGCTAGGGATAAAGACGTCGTTTAGTTTCCTAACCCCATCGTTGCTGCTACAACTTAAATAAAAGTTAATTTTGAACGACTAAAGGCCCAAATTCGCTTAATCCAGTTTAACAAAATTAATTGTGTGATTTTTTGCCAAACATTTCGTGCCGCTGGTCCAGTGTGCAGCAGTCGAGCAGAGTGTGAGTGGCAGTACAGGTCGTGCCCCCTGGCGAGTGCTGGCAAAGGCATCAATTGAGTCGGTTGAGCTGTAAAATCTGTTTGTGTAAGCAAATGGTAAACAGTTCCCAATTGCTCGGACCTCCCTCCACATGGCGCTGGCTTGAGACAATGTCTAGTTCCAAGCGAGTTTGCACGAGTGCAGTCGGAGCGACAATGGAGCCGCATCTCTTTATCAAGCAAGTTGGTTGCTTGATTTATGGCCGACATAATCTAGGACAATTTTCTTAAAGCAATATGGCACCCCAGTGACCATGCCAGGAAAATTGATGTTCAACTAAATTGAATTCTAATTTCTTTGGGGGAGAAAGAGATGTACTTTTGAACTAGAGGTAAAAGAGGTCAGGCACTCTTATCCCTCCGTTCGTCTCTCTTACTCCCATTCGGTGAATGTCTGCCTGAAAGGCAAATAAACGCTTATTTGCACACTAATTGCACCTGCGACGTGCTTTGTTATTATAAAATTCCATATTTACACAAGCCTTTGTCCTTTCGTCTTGTCACTTGTGCTAACTATCTCCCTCTATCTTTGTATCTCCCTTTCTCTCGTACACTTTATGTTGTGTCACAATATTTGCCATTGTTGTACTAGCTTGTTAGTGCTGGAACGACTTTTCGGCTGCTGTTGTGTATTCATTTTTCAGAGACACTGATTAACCATGCAGATGCTCCTGCGGTTGCTGCGTGTTTCGAGCTTAATTATGGACAAGGTTAGTTTGGCTTTGCCTCGCTTCATACCCATTGTCATCCTTGACCTAGGATGCGTGTGTCAAACTAGGATCATGATTAAGAAGCTTTCAGCTTGTCAACAGGGTAATGGGAATGGTATTAAAGTCGGTGATGCGTATTTTGTGGTATACAGAAATGCATATATGCGTATAATGTATATGCAATGCATAGCATACTTTTAAGCGTCTAAGCACTCGTAAACTTGTAAAGAAAATGAGAAAAAACGTTCTAATAGATGCCAAACTAAAATTCTATTTCAAATAAACCAGCAGGCAGGCCATAAAAGACTGTGATAACAGCAGTCTTATTGACGGTGAATCAATACGCTGACGTAATACGGCTATATATAAATATATAGAATTTTATATTTTATAGTCCAAAAATAGCACTGGTTTATAATTTATTATAATTTTTAGACGAAGAATTTTACTTTAACTTCGAAAAAAAAAAGTTTTTATCAAAATCAGGGTTCGGAATTGCTCGCTCGCGAGCAGCCTGCACTGACTCTTTTTGACTCCCGCTCTGAGCAGCGAGCTGTAGTCCGCTCGTTGCGTAAGGAAGTTGTTGTTGTTCATATTTGCATATGCAAAAAGTTTGAAGAGAATTTATGACGTTAAAACGTTTACGTCTGCTTAATTGAATGAGACTTGTCTTATTGCAGGTTTAGTGCATTATCAACAACAATTACAAATCATAGATGTAACTTGTCTAAGAAAACCATTCAGATTTGCAAATTGCAAAGTTAATTATGACATTATTAAACAATCCAAATATAAATATTGAATAAAAACATTTCAAAAATAAATTTTATTTGTTGGATATATCAATAATCTCAATTGCCTCTGCTGCGAAAAACGTGCTGCTACCAATACTCGGTGCCTCAAAAACTGCCCACACAGGAGTCGGGATATCCGATTAATGACCCATACCGTAATAAAACATACAGCCCATTTTGGACCACTTTCCACCCCCTTACAGTTTACGTAACTTATTAAAATTATACCTGTGTTAAGTTACAGGTTTCGGCAATCAGCCTTTGTCATAAAAATGATTTACCTATTTGTAGACAATTTACCCTTGGATTAACCAAAATACAATCAGTACCTGCAATAAGACAAGTCTCATTCAATTACGCAGACGTAAATGTTTAACGTCATAAATTCTCTTCAACCTTTTTTGCATATGCAAATATGAACAACAACAACTTCCTTAAGCAGCGAGCAGCGTGCAGCTGCTCACGAGCAGCGGGTCCCTGCTCGCGAGCAGCACATCCCTGCTCACGAGCAGAGGGTCCTTGCTCGCGAGCAGCGAGCAATGTGCAATTCCGAACCCTGATCAAAATATAACCATATTTTCTACAGGTGCGCTGCGGCAGCGAACTGTCGTTTGTTCATAACTTGAGTGTCAACCAAGCTCCCATTTTTGCTTTCTCAAAAATTTTACGATTTGGTCGCCAAATCGCAAAGCAGTTGGTCCGTAATTCGCAAAATTTCGCCGATCTAAAACCGGCCTTGGACAAAACCCTAATTTCATTTTTGTTGAAAAGTATAACTTCTTTTAGATAAATCGACAGTTTAAATACACAAATTAAGGTAGCCGAACTAAGGTTTACGAATATAAGAGCCGCCTAAACTTAATCAATTTTTCGCAATCTGAAAAATTCAAAAATTTTGGTTTATCAATTAAGTTTGACTTATCATATCTTCGGCTATAGTGAGCATTTTTAAATTGTTAAAAACTTGTTGGATAGGTGTACTATTTATCTTTTTATAAATATATAGCATTTCTAAGTCGAAGTTGTAGTTTGGGAACAATTGCCTTTTGCCGCAGGTACCTATTTTACACCTCTTTTTATACCCTTGCAAAGGGTATTATAATTTTGCCCAGAAGTTTGCAACGCATAGAAATATTCATTTCCGACCCCATAAACTATATACATATATTCTTGATCAGGGCGTCGAGCTGAGTCGATAGAGCTTTGTCTGTCCGTCTGTCTGTCCGTCTGTTTCTACGCAAACTAGTCTCTCAGTTTTTTAGCTATCGAGCTGAAATTTTGCACGGAGTCTTCTATTTACTGCACGCTGCTAATATGTCGGAACCGACCGGATCGAATGACTAGATCTTATAGCTGCCATAGGAACCATCGGTCGAAAAATGGGTCTTAGTGAGAAAAACTTTTTGTTCTCAATGTTAGCGTTCTTAAATTCGGTCATTATTAATATTTTATGCTTTCAAAGAGATCTGCAAATTTTGGTCAAGATCGGATGACTATATCTTATAGCTGTCATAGGAAGCATCGGTCGGAAAATGGGTATTACTGAGAAAAACTTTTTTGTTTTCACTGTTAGCGTCCTCAAGCTCGGCTATTATTAATATTATCTGCCTTTCAAACAGATTTGCAAATTTTGGTAAAAATCGGATGACTATATCTTATAGCTGCCATAGGACCGATCGGTCGGAAAATGGGTCTTAGTGAAAAAAACTTTTTTTTTTAAGTAAATCGTTCTTAAGGTCGGTGATTATTAATATTAAACGCTTTGAAACTAATTGGAAAAAGTTGAACGACATCGGGTTACTATATCTTATGGTTGCCATAGGACCGATCGGTCGAACATGAGTCTTGGTAAAAAATTTTTTTTTTTATTTTTTTTAGCGTCCTTGAACTCGCTGATGACTTATTTTATATGCTTTCAAATAGATTCGCAAAATTGGGCCGAAATCGGATGACTGTATCTTAAGGCTGCCATTGGGCCGATCGGTCGGAAATTGAGTCTTAGTGAGAAAAACTTTTTTCAGACGTTTATCTGTCAGAAAATGGGTTTTTGTTACAAAATTTTTTGATTTTTATGTAGGCGTTCTTAAACTGTGACATTTGAATTTGCAAGGGTATAAAAACTTCGGCACAGACGAAGTTAGCTTGGCCTTCTCGTTAAACTTCCCGAGTCTGGGCAAAAGTTGTCATCAAAAGTCTTCAACAAATTTATTGCTTCATTTTACAGTCTAATATGTCCCCTTTAAAGAAAATATCATTAGCCGACACCGATCGAGACCCAACTCGAGAAAAAGTGACTTATAGGAAAACAGTCAAGGTTTGTTTGTGTACGTCTTAGGCCGTTCGTACACGTCTCGTATCGTCATTGTAACGTATGCAGCGCGATGTTCGAGAGGTATACGAATTAATTTCGCAAGGGTTGAACCGCTCACGACTCGTCCGCTCTGTGTAATCGTCGTAACATGCATGCCGCATACCGAATATCTTCATTTTTATATTTTTCACGAAAATGTATAAAAAATTTAATTTTTGTATGGCAGTTTTATCTAAATGATGTCCGATTGGCTTTTAACTTGGTAGTAATATGAAAACATCGAAAAATAAAAATAATGATTTTCAAAATTATTTACTAAAAATTCGAATTTTTCCATAAAAAGTTTGAAAAAATATTGATTTTGTATGGGAGCCATATTTAAATGACGTTCGATTGGCTCGAAACTTGATAGAAATCTGGAAACAACTAAAAAAAATAAAAAAAAAAAAAAATAAAATTTTAACCTTACACCAATTTTTGTGGATTCAGGAGCAATATAGGTAACACCAGGTGTGAAAATATTAATAATATAAGAAATGTACGTAAACCTTGACCGATTAAATTGTAGTTTTGAAAAAAAATAGCTGAGCATTACCTTATATCAGAGGTCGCAAAAATCGGTCCCCCGCTTGCCTTTGTCAGAAAACGACAGCTTTCGTGCGAGCACATTGAAAAGAGGCACCGAAATAACTTTTAACTGCGCTCTCTGCTTCTATTTGGTTGTGGGAGGAGAGAAACACATTTTTTTGATTTTTTTCCTCTTAGGTATTTTTGGGACCGTTTGGCTTAATTCCCGAATTAAAAAGGTCTTCTTCGTATGTATGCATCGGTGTGGAAGGCTCGGCTAACGATATGAATGTATGTGACGAACTATATGCGCTCTCTCGTTCTCTCTCGCATAGGCTCTCTCTGCTTATGTTAAACTCTGGCGCAGCTCTTGAGTCTGCAACCTTTTCAAATAACATTTTAAGAGTTTGGTCTTCGATAAGCACGCAATTTAAGACCAATTGACTGAGTTGGGCTTGATATTCGGTTGCTGTCAGACCGATCAGTGCTATCTGGTCAATCACAGTAACTTAACAGTGAGCGCGATAACAGAACACATTCGGTTGCGGGAAGCCCAGGCCCCTTTTATATTTGGTTTTTCGGTCAGTGACGTGAGCAAAGCGAACTGAAAAAATTGTTCAGAGTTATTTACGAGCTATGCCTTAAATAGATTCCGACCAAAAATCAGCACCCTAGCTTTATTAATATGGCTTACAGGTGCTTGAAAGGAAACATATTTTACAAAATTTTAACTTTGGAGCTCTATAGCTCCAGAACTACTTAATCCATTTTAATAAGCTCTTAAATATATCACCCTTTGAACAATTTTAAATCAAAAAAAAAAAAAAAAAATGCATTCAAAATATTGAGCGGTTCAAAAGTTACAGAATTTTGTCCAAGGCAAAACGGTTCTGGACCACTGTGCGACGTATGAGTCCGTGATATGAAAAGTAAATAGGATATGTCGCTAGAAAAAAGATCTGCCTTTTAATGAATATTCTTTGACTATTTTACACTGATTTAGTGGACTCTCTTAAACAATTTGGATTAAACTCATGTCTTAAACAATTTTTTTCCTAACCCTCCCAAAATGGCGCAAACAGCAAAATACCTTTTGAAACAACAAATTGCGATTTGGCTTGGGGCGATAACCGATAAGTATGTCGATACAGCTGCTTCTGTCACGTGAAGTGTTGCAGAACGATCATTCCCAAATGAAACAGGTTTACCCTCAAAAACATATCGTAAACATTTAGTGAACATAATATTATGTGTAATCTTGCTGCGTTGAGGAAATTTGAAGAACACTAATATGTAGACTAGAGTCTGACGCGTCGCAATCTACTGTGCATAAAAAATTGATCAGTAGCAGCGCTGATGATGAAGACATTGGATTTAGCATATTTTTTAACAGAATTGAGTCGTAGTAGGCCAAGGTTAGTGTGTTTTTCGATCAATTTTTTGTAATTTTGGTCACTCCATGGTATAATTAATAAGGTAGAGTCATCACAAAGTCACCATGCGAGAGAGGTACCAGTTGATATGAGCATGTGAGAGGAAAAGGGATGGTATGATTTAAAGCAGAGTTCGCCAGCCATAGCCACTGGGGGCAGAACGCATTTTGTAATTAAATCCTGTAAGAGACGAATACTGGTCGAATTCATTTCTCACTGAATATCTGAAAGTCAGTCGCAACCAGCGTCACAAGACAATCGCTTCCACTGCAGTATATTGCCGAGCAACACTACTAAACAGCATTTACAAATTTTCTGTCCTCCTTCTAATACCACGGTGGCCTCTAAGAGGGCACTTTACTTTTTGGGAGTGATGATGGTGGGGGGGTGTTAACTGGCCGTTTTTTACTCATACCTTTAGTATCGTTCATCCGGACTTTTTCATTTCTTTGGCAAATCGATAAATAATGCTAGTTACTAACTATCTTTAAAATGTTCGAAACATCTGTCATGTTTGATCTGCCTGCAAGTATAAGAAATATTTGTCCCATACATGTCAAACCTCAATCTCTTAACATCTCTGAGATCTCAGCGTCCATACAGACGAACGGAAAGACAGACAGACGGACATGGCTATATCGACTCCGCTGTTGACACTGATCAAGAATATATATACTTTATAGGGTCGGAAATGATTCCTTCTCCCTGTTACATACTTTTGCAGAAACTTAATATACCCTGTGTACCTTCGGTACAGAGAATAAAAATCAATCCGGACAGGATTAAATCCTTCCCAAACGGAAATGAAATAGTGACCCGATCAGAAAAAGATTGATATGATACGACTTTTTTTTTAAACCTAAAAAGACTACATTTATCCCAAAGTAATCTTATACATATTGAATTAAGCAAAAGATTCGAGCACAATTTAATCCCAAAGCAGTATCATTTTAAGCATGTTCGAGATTAATGTGAGCTCGAAATGTAAAAATTGTATTTGATCCTTGGAAAGATCCCTTCCTTTCTTTCTCCATATTCCATAGGATATTCTTATACACTTCCAAGACCCACACCAGCTTTAAAAGCTTCTAAAGAACAAAGAAATGTAAAAATTTATGCGCTCTTACTGGGACTCGAACCCACAACCTGGCACTGATCACGACTGGAATGGGAGCATGTCTAAAATTCTGCTTATATTCTTTCGCTCATTCGAAGGGATTGGGCCAAACATTAAAAGCTTGAATTGAGTAGATTATCCTGAATGTTGAGATTGAATTTTCAAGCTCATGATGGGATTACTCTTAGATTAGAAAGATTGAATTCATCCCGACAATTTTTAAACCCTTGCAAAGGGTATTATAATTTTGCCCAGAAGATTGCAACGGATACAAATATTCATTTCCGACCCCATAAACTGTATATATTCTTGATCAGGGCGACGAGCTGAGTCGATTGAGATTTGTCCTTCCGTCTATCCGTCTGTTTCTACGCAAACTAGTCTCTCAGTTTTAAAGCTATCGAGCTGAAATTTTGCACAGAGTCTTCTTTTTAATGCACGCTGCTAATATGTCGGAACCAACCGGATCGGATGACTATATCTTATAGCTGCCATAGGAACCATCGGTCAAAAAATGGGTCTTAGTGAAAAAAACTTTTTTGTTTTCAATGTTAACGTCCTGAAACTCGTCCATTATAAATATTATATGCTTTCAAACAGATTTACAAACTTTGGTCCAAATCGGATGACTATATCTTATGGCTGCCAAAGGAACGATCGGTCGGAAAATGGGTCTAGTGAAAAAAACTTTTTTGTTTTCAAGTAAATCGTTCTTAAGGTCGATGATTCCTAATATTAAACGCTTTCAAACAAATTTGAATAAGTTGATCGACATCGGGTTACTATATCTTATGGTGGGCATACGACCGATCGGTCGAAAATGGTTCTGAGTAAGAATTTTTTTTTGTTTTTAATGTTAACATCCTTAAACTCACTGATTACGAATTCTATATGCTTTCAACTATATACGAAAAATTTGGTCGAAATCGGATGACTATATCTTAAGGCTGCCATAGGACCGATCGGTCGGAAAATGAGTCTTAGTGAGAAAACTTTTTGGTTTTAAAGTTGATCTTTCTTAAACTCGGCGATTGTTAATTTGATATGTTTTCAAAATGATTCGCGAAATTTGGTCGAAATCAGATGTTTATTTGTCGGAAAATGGGTTTTAGTTACAAAAATTTTTGATTTTTATGTAAACGTTCTTAAACTCTGACATTTCAAAAACAACATTTGCAAGGGTATAAAAACTTCGGCACAGACGAAGTTAGCTTGGCCTTCTCGTTTTTCAGTGTATTTCTTTTGAAGTTGATTTGTTGCAGTATAAACACATTTGTCCCTGTATAAAATGGCCGCGTCAATGGCAATGGTGACTGTAAATTATTTATCCAGCTCATGTAATTTTGGAGTACTTTTCATAAAGCTCCACAAAACACTTTAGATATACGGTTTCAAATATATCTAGTGTATGAATACTCAAAGCTCGTTAACCTTAATGGTTCTAAAAAAAATGCACATTTTTCTCTTATCCGTGCACTACGCAATTAGGCAAACTTCTTTTTGCAGCGGCCATTACAATGCAGCAAGTTGTGCCATTGAGCAGTTTAAATATTTAAACATTTTTGGGGAAGTTGAATTGTATTAACCTGTGGGGATTTACGTGTGTCCAAATGCAATGGGAAAATGTCCGTCAGTTGGACTGGGAATCGAAAGGTTTGCTGCTGCTGCTGCTGCATTTCAAGTAGTTGGGAGCTGTTGGAGATGCAGGCAGCCAAAAGCCAACGAAACGCTGCAACTTTTGTCAACTTGAAATCAAAGGGGACAACGACAGCCCAGAAAGTTCCAAAGTTTCAAGTTTTGTGCTAAAGTTGCGAGCAGAAAACCATTAAAGGCTCACGTAGTCAAAGTCAAACGACAAATTTGCATTTGGAATTTGTAGGTATTTTTATTTCTATTTTTTTTATTTTTTATACTTTTCTACTTTTCGGTCTCCAGGCGTAAAGAGTGTGGCATAGAAATCAGCTTAAAGCATTGTTAGTCATTTTCCGCATATTGTTTGTCCTGCATTTAGTGCACTCAGCTGCACGCTCTTTCTCTTTCTCTCTCTCTCTTTGTAAGCGCACAATTAAAATGCAATTTGGGAAACAAGAGAAGGGACACAAAAAGGGCAGCGCCAGCGAATTGTAAAGCGAGGCGAGGGCTAAAATTGCTTCGACACCTGAATTGGAATGCACAAAACAAATGGTGCATTTAAGTAGGATTTTAACAGCGGCTGAACTAGATTTTTTTTCATGTTTTTGAGGGCAGCTTGAAAAGTCGAACATTGTTTGAGTCAAAGATATTTCTATGCAATTTGTTTGCATCAAACTTCCCTCGAAACTTTATCCTTTAATTGACGAACAGGCAGCTTAAATTGGAAAATTATTTTGAAACAACAATGAAAATTGCCACATCGCATGCGAGGCGGCATGAATACTGTCTGGGCGGCCAGTTAAGGTGAGAAATGTGCTACTGGCCCCAGGTGCTAGCTCAAACTCCCGTTCGGCCGGGGACCCCAACTAATTAATTGTTTGTGTGTGTTGCCAAATACCTGCAGGCTCAGTTACCATTTGCCGACAGCAGCCAACACACTTTTGATCAATCCAATTCCTTTTTTTGTTTGTTTTTTCGGCACTTAATTTCACATGTTCTCATTGTTTTTCCACCTTTGTTTTGGGAATTTTGTGCTGCATACAGCAATATTTTG
This sequence comes from Lordiphosa magnipectinata, assembly GCA_037044535.1. Taxonomy (NCBI): domain Eukaryota; kingdom Metazoa; phylum Arthropoda; class Insecta; order Diptera; family Drosophilidae; genus Lordiphosa; species Lordiphosa magnipectinata. Next base: position 89,012 of record JBAMBO010004001.1, read on the forward strand.
TCACGTGCGGCAGCTGCTGCCAATGGAGTGCGGTTCCAGGGAATGCAAATTGAGTTGCCACACTTTGTTTATTTATTTTTTAGCACGTGTGCCGGCGACAATTGTTTATGATATGAGGAGAATGATGCGCAAAAAAACTAAAAAAGGACAAAATAAGCAAAAGCATAAATACCATCGGGCTTATACATTTTTATTTTAATATTTTAATTTGAATTTCTTGTTGTGTAAACATTTGTTTTATATTTTTTTTAAAGCAATTTTAATGTTTTTTGCCGCCAACATATGCGCATTTAAGTAAAACAAGTGAGACCAATTAAACAATGCAGATACAAATTTCCACCACGGACAGTAGTTTATTACTGTTAATTTTGGAGTTATAAATCGAAATACTTCGAAATGAGGTAACAATCGGTAAGGGTATTGCTTAAGTCAGTGGCGTACGAAGGGGAGGAGGAGGTGGGGAAGATCTTTCAACAAAGAGAAAAAATTTTCCCTAATAGAACGGGCCCTTACTGGACACTGCCTAATCGGAAGACACGCCGCGAGGCTTGGCATCAAACAGAATGACTTCTGCAGAAGCGGCAATTCAGTGGATGAAGAAGAGAGAGTACAGCACCTCTTCTGTCACTGTCCAGCTCTCAGCAGAAGGCGACTCCCAGTTTTGGGTAGTCCTTTCCTAAACGATTTTTCAGACATCTCTGAAATTGGTGTTGCCACTTTGCTAAAATTTGTGCTACTTTCTAAATGGTTTAACGGGACAGACACTCCCTCTACGATTTGAAAAAAAGGTCATCGATGGACCGCGAATTATAAAGAATTATTATACAACAAAGTCACGGCGGTCATCCATGGTTTCTTTTTAAGTAAGTTTTGAAATATGCAGGTTTTGTTCTAAAGAGTTTAAATACAATGGCATTTCCAAGTGCATACAGCAGACCAATAGCAAAATACAAATTGATGTACATATATGATCTAATTGACGTGTACTCTTAGAGTAAAAAGGGTATACTTCTTCTTCTTCTTTATTGGCCCGATGTTGCATCACAACCGCTTGACGGTCTTGGCCTCTGCAATGAATGCCCTCCACTCGCTTCTGCATTGTGCGAGCTGGCACCAGTTGTTCACACCAAGGTTGGAAATGTCTTTCCGCACTTGATCATCCCATCTTAGTGGTGGGCAACCCCTCCTGCCAAAGTCGGCCGCCTTCGCTTCGTACGTCTTTTTTACTGGAGCTTCTTTATCCATCCGGATTACATGTCCTAACCAGCGCAGCCGCTGTTGCTTTATGCGCTTGACTAGACTGATGTCTTTATAGAGCTCATACAGTTCGTGATTCATTCGAATGCGTTATCCATCGCCAACTTTTAAAGGTCCATATATCCTCCGAAGGATTTTTTGCTCGAAAACGTCAATCGCCTCCTCATCCGCTGCTGTCATTGTCCATGCTTCTGCGCCGTATTGCAGGACTGGGATGATGAGCGACTTGTATAGCGCTATTTTTGTTCTTCGAGAAAAGGCTCTGCTCTTGAACTCCCTACTGAGCCCACATCGGTTTCCAAGAGTAATTCTTCTTCGGATCTTCAGGCTGATTTTGTTGTCGCCGGTAATCATCGTCCCGAGGTAGACAAAATCCTCTACAACCTCAAAGTTGTACTCCCCCATAGTAACAAATTGTCCAAGACGCGTAGACTTCTTGTCCGTGGATACTAGGTACTTTGTCTTGTCCTCGTTTACCGCTAAGCCCATTAGTTTAGACTGCTTCTCAATCTCTGAAAACGCCCTGCTTACCGCCCGTTCGTTTTTGCCGATAATGTCAATATCATCGGCGTATGCGAGTAGCAGTAGATCTTTATAAAGAAATGAGCCCGATCTGTTGGCATTTGGGCACTGGCGCAGTATATACTCCATCAGTAGATTAAAGAAGTCACACGATAGGGTGTCACCCTGCCTAAAACCTCTCTTGGTATCAAAAAAAAAGGGTATACTAATATTCTTGATCAGCATCAACAGCCGAGTCGATATATCCATGTCCGTCTGTCCGTCCGTTTGTCTGTATGAACACCTAGATCTCAGAGACTGGAAGAGCTGGAGCAACCAAATTTGAAATGTAGACTTCTATTGTCTGCACGCAGATCAAGCTTATATCAAACTTTTGCCACGGCCACCGCCGCCCCCACAATACAAAACGTTGAATAACTCCCAGAATTTTTAAGATATCGGTTTCAAATTTAAAACTTACATATATGTAAGTAATATATATATATATATATATATATTCGCAATGTCTATAAGCCCTGAAATTTTCAGGATCGGATGATAAAAAGTTAAAAAATGTTGCATACTTTTCGGCTGTAACCCCTTGGGACAGGAAGGCTATTAAACATTTCTTTCCATGAGTAACGGGTATTTCGAAGTCGGTTAGAGTCGACTTCTCTCAGCTCTTTTTTTTCCAATTTTACCTTCAAACCAGGGATTAAAACCGAAATAAATTTTGACTACGGTCAAGGCAAATGCCTTAAATATATTTGAATGAAGCTTTTTTTAACTGTAGAGGAAAATGTTGAAAAACTATGCCGGAAGTGAATGGCGAAATTCAATATTTTGGCTGTAATTATAAAATCGAATATAAAATATTCGCTGTTGTTTTGCGCATAGCACAATTCCAAGTACTAACAAAATACTACTTAAGGGGGTTTTGTAAAAAATATAGATTTCTTAAATCTGTTTTTTGTATTTGGTAGAGCAATTAATTGAGAAAAATACAAAGTTTAAAAGAAATCCTAAGAAGGGTCTCAAAAAAAAAGTATGTTCAATGTAAATATAAAACGAGGAATTAGTTAGCATGAATGCCTTTATCGTGTGAAGCTCCAGAAAATAAAATAAAATTTTTTTTGTAGAAAAGGCAGCGATGAGAAAATGTAAGTCTCGATTTTTTCGGCGATGATCGAGGTTAATGCGTCGTTTGGAGCGTATTTCATCAAAATCAATCTTTTTATTTGCTTATGAAACCATAGTTTTAGTTTAAGTCCTGTAAAATCTTCAATCATGACTATTTTTATCAAAATTTAGCCAAATTATTTGGATGTGTAAACTTAGCTTAAGCAATGAATTAGATGAATTAGAATGTGCATCTGTGTTCCCAGCAATGTCTGCAGGTGTTTGTATATTAAAGGAACCTTCAATATATTCCATTTTTGGTTTACTTACTAATAATTAAGACAACTGTTTTAACAGTTGTTTTTTGTTTTCAAATATTTTTCAGTGTGACCATGTGCGCGCATACATAAAAATACTTAATATTGTTTGACATGTTTTGAAATCAATGAGGATGAAGTTGATGGCTACGAAATCCACCTAGATGGCTAGACTTGAACATGAATAAAGCAAATGCAGTAAATACACCTAGATTAGCAAAAACAGCAACATGAGAAAAAGGCCCTTAATAATTCACCCTTTATATAGGTATACTGCAACAACAGCTGCGTATGTTTTCTTCTTTTTCTCTCCTCTTCTCTTTTCTCTTCAAGGGAAAGGAGTATTATGGATGGACCATTTCTAAAAACAGATTCGTGTTCAGCTCACGAAAATCATCTAGAATCACTACTAACCCTTCAATACACTGGAAGAAGTCTAATTTTGTTGCCTACAAAAGTTAACAAAAGCGGCCAATTTTGACTGGTCACTAAAATAAGTGCGTGTTGCATAAAATTTTGAAAATCAAAATTTTTCTATTGAGGTAAGATATTGTAAAGGTTTACTTTAATGAAGGCTTAACTGAGCTCTTAAAATCTGTTAGATGTGGCTGGAACATCATTGCAGTGCTGAGGAGAGAAGACTAATGCATAAGCTCAAGAACAAGGAAAAAGTTACAAATGCAATGCCACATCAACTAGACGGTTTCAGAACTCCGTTACAAGTGTTCTCAAATCAGAAATAAACATAGAAAGGCGCAAAAATTGCAAGAAAGCATCATTAGCAACCGAAAATCGTATTGTGTTATTGGCTCATCCGGTCTCTTTTTTATCATCAAAATCGATTGGAAGCGAAATTGGCAACAGGAACTGTCTGACGGCGATTAGTAAGTGCAAAGTTACCTGACGGGATAGCCTTCAAAGTTCCTTTGCTTAGAAAGGCAAATTTGAAGAAGTGGAAAACCTTTGCATTTGATCATAAGGGCTGGCACGGATTAGAAGGTGAAAAAAAATGGCCCAAAATTTTCTGTACGATGCTCAAAGGAACGTTCCAAGCAACTTAATCTTAGTTTTATCACGCTTGAGAAAGTTCTGTCATTTTTTCGACCAATCGTTCCTATGGCAGCTATATGCTATAGTCATCCGATCCGGTCGATTTCGACGAATGTGCAGCGTATTTATCCCAAAAGACTTCGTGCACAGTTTGGTTAAGATAGCTTTAAAACTGATGGTGAACATGGCTATATCAAATCAGCTCATTCTGATCAGGAATATATATACTTTATGCGGTCAGACATGCTTCCTTCTATGCGTTTAGGGGGTATAAAAATATTTGGGTTTAGTCAAAAAAAAAAACCAGTTTGGACGTGAGTCCTCATTTAGGAACGAAAACAAGTGTAATTCGTAATTCAAAAAGAAGTCCGTATGTGCTGGATTTTAAAAGGCCTTTTTCCGACTTTTTGCCTCATGTTGAGTCGATAAATTTGGATATATCTTAACGCAATTTGAGTGGTTTTGAGCACATCGTGTTCCTTATATATTGTTTCGTATAGTATGCGAATACTGTGTTCCAATAAGTTTTAATCTTTTTTATCAAATGCTAAAGAAACTTTGTTCTAAAGTTTATGTGTCAAGATTATTATTCTCTGATGACGATGTACTACGTCAGGCTAATTCATTCACATCTCATAAAGAATTATACTCTTAAAAACGTACCGTGAGAAACATTGAATATTGAAGGCACAGGAATGAAGTTTCCGAAAACTGACTCGAAAAACAGGACAGTTTAAGAAGTAATTTAATTTTCGCGAAGAAAAATTCCAACTAAAGACTAACAGCTGATAACAAAAAATTCATAGTTTTTTACACAAGTTCAGAGAGCGCTTCTACATGCCTTAGTAGGGTAAAGCTTTTTCCATTCAATTGGATAAATTTTTAGACGATATGATAATTTTGGTTTATACCCAAAACCCAACTTAACGGGAAGTTACAATTTTGATGCATGTTAACTCATTGACCAATATCATTAATGCCAGTTCCATTATTCTTCAATATTAGTTGCTTGTAATCAGCTTATTATTAACAGCGCAGTGCCCCTTGGTCTAGTCCACTAGAGATTAATCAAATCGTAATTGTAAACAATTTCAAGCAATTAGTATTGCTATGAAAATTGTAGCAAACGAAGATGTTAAAGAAAATACTGCTGAAAACTGGAATATTTATGCAACTGTTTTTTTGTCTATTCAATACCCAACTATCATGCAAAGTCCCCAATTTGCACATGGCTTAAGTAAATAAATTTTGTCGTGCGATCTTCTTCTTTTCTTCTTTTAAGATTGTACATCTAAATTCTGGTTCTAGATTTACGAGATTGCCAAAAATATTCGCACCACTTTAAGTGTTCGTGTGGGGTGTGTAAATTCCGTGAGATTTTATCTTTATAATTGTCACATATTCTGGCTAATCAAACGATAAGCTTTATGTCGATCACTATCAGAGTCACAGCCAGCCAGTTGTCAAGGTTGGCTTTAGGGATGGACAAAAATTTCAATGTTGAAACTTAGCGATATATTTCTTGAAAAAAAAAAAGTTTCAATGATGACATCTCTGCAATCGTTTTTGTTTCAGAATATTATATTTCGGATGTAGAAATATTTCTCAAAGGTAAGCATTATTCTCAAACAGCCTAGCTGTTCTAATATCAGAAACAACTTCCAATTCACTCGGATTCTAAAAATATTCATAGACATGGGTGGCTGTATATGCCGATGAAATTGATGCTATAAGGAAAGCAACCAGTCTCGCTCGATTTTGTATCACTTTCTTTCCCTAGCCACTTTCTATGAATGAGGGGCCTTTGTTTTTTTCTCAGAATTTAGTAACTTCTGCATATCTCAAGGCATTCACCAAATGGTTTCAAGATTTCAAGTTGATTTTTGTTTTCCAATAGCTCAAACATTCCACCCTCAGCACGTGGACTAGGCTACTTAGGGAAACCAAGTACAAAATCTCTCAGAACTATTTCAATATTCATGATTCATTTACAATTTTTATAAATTTCGGGTGATCGACCCCGTACAAAAGATCCATGGATGAACGCCAAATAATTTCTTTACAAAAATTAATTTAAGTACTTTCCAAATTTTTGAGTATGCGGGGTATGTGCAAGGCATTAAGAAAATGTTTACGATCAGTATTGAAGGCAGAGGTCCATTATCTTCATCAATAAACCATTGTAACGGGTATAATAATTTTGCAATACTGGTTGAAATCGGATGCCTATATCCAATTGCTGCCTTATGATCGATCGGTCGGAAAATGGGTCTTAGTTAAATTTAAATTTAGTTTCCATTTTTTCGCTACACAGACTTGCTAAATTGGTTCACAATCGAATGAGAAAAACGTTTGAGTTTGGGAGAAAAAACTTACTGCAACAAGTTACGTTTAATTTCTAAGATTGCTTCGAAATTATTCTTCTTGAAATGCAATGCATTTTCATTTTGCGACACTGTTTTAGTTGTCTTCCAATTATAATTCGAAATAGATTTCTAACGAAATAGTTTTTGAAATGGGAAGAGCCAAGTGCCTAACAGGGATGGAAAAGTGCTTTCAATGAATGCAATTTGATCAAAACAGAATATGCGAACATAATGGAATGAAGTTAAAATGTAGTGGGCATTTTCTTACGTAACGTATGGTCAAAAAATAAAAGAACGCACTGATAAAGACACTATCCCAGCAGAAAGACGAGCCATTCTAAGGGCTACGTCTAATTCTCATGACTTAAGTGAAAAATCGAAGAAAATTCTTCTGCCTGCTACATACATTTGCACGACTTTAATATACCCTTTTTACTCTACGAGTAACGGATAACAATAACTCCTAACCCTCCGAGAAAAGAGGCACGCCTATTGTTTGCTCGTGAACACTTGTCTTGATAAATGTAGTGGAGGACAATAATAATTTAAATTGGCGTGACAGATGGCTTAAACCCGGTAAGGGGCATGCACACACATACAAAACTTCTGTGATTTGGCGATTGCTACTATTGTCGGATTTTTGCTACTAGCCTGCCTTTGGGATTCCCGAGCGGTCAGAGCAGTTCAGCCATAAGGTAGCATCTGTCGGCACACAGAAGTTAGGCAAAGATCGCTGATGATTGAATTGAGGAAATTTATGAAATAGCTATACGATCAACCAGCCTTCTTTATGGTGTTGTGCGTGTCTTGTTTTGGAAAAGCTATGAAAATAAATCATAACTTATTGACCTGGAGCCTGCTAAAAGTTCTATGATTGATATTCAAAGAGGTCACTTAAACTGTCACATTATTATTATAATGTTTTACAAAAATCAGAGCATCACTTATGTCGTCGCCACTCTTGCTAAGGCGAGGTTATGATTTGAGGAGCTGTTTCCAGTTATGGAACATGTATATTAGCATGGAAAACAAATAGGGTATACTTTTTACTTTAAATATATTAGTCCCGCCGAAAATATAAAAACAAAGATTCATTGATAGCTGCAATTACCGAAAATTGGAACAAAAGATCACTAAACATTTTGGAAAAACGTAATATCTTCCACAGTTACTTAGAAAGATGTTTCTTAACTTCTAAAGATATCACATTTTTGAACTCAAAAAAGTTGATCCCGTCGAGACCAATAAATTGTGAAAGGTTGTGATGGAGGTATAAAAACCCCTGACTGGGTTCGATCTGATTAGCTGCCGTTTTCTTTTTATTGCACTTTGAACTTTTCAGCTTCAAAGTAGGATTTATGATTCCATATCTCGTAAACTATTTTGAATTTAGCTTTTAAGTCTTTAACAAAGTTATTGCTCTTGGCTTGGCTTACAAAACATTTCTATGTAGCAAATAAAAATAAAAATTAAATCTGAGCATGAAGAAATTACAAAAGTTGCCCAAAAAAAAACAAGTTTTGACCACTTTTTTCAGTTTTTCAACTTCATCTTGCAACCAGTTACAAATTTGGACAAATAATACAGTACAAAGTTGAAGCTAAGACCAAAATAATCGAACGACTTACTCTTTCATATAGTTATAGCCCCACAAGCACGTACAACTGTTATAAAAACTCGAAAAAACGAACATATTCGGTAAAAAAGTAAACAAATTAAATTTATTAATTATAATTTTTAATTTATGTTTATTTTACTATTTTATTGATTTAATACAAAACTATCCAAATTTTTGGCTGTCAGCCAATTGCTACCAAAAATTGCCATTTTTCGAGTTTTGATTACAATTCTACATGCTTAAGGGCCAGTAACTCTATGAAGGAACAATCGAATAAAGTTGTTATGTTCCAATCGTTTGTTTATTTAAGTCTAAGCTACGTTTTTGTCCTGCATTGCTTAATCAAATTCGTTACAGTTTTGAAGACAAAGTTGAAAAACAGTACAAAATGAGGGGAAAACATGATGATTTTAAGACATTTTTGTAATTTTGAGTATAAAGATGTGATTTTTTTGACTTGCTACTTTAGAATGCTTTGTAAGCCAAGCCAAGAGCAACGACTTCCTCTAAGGGCCGTTTTCTCATGTTCATGTTTTTGCAAAAATCGAAATCCATCTAGATTTTGCAACTAGATGGCTTTTGTGCAATTGGTTGTCTCATGTAGGTTGATTATAAATTCGGGCATTTGCGCCACGGTCACACCGGGAGGGCTGGAGTGGTCTAATACTAGGTTGGCAGCACCTCTGCACTCGGCTGAATTTTATCTTTTTTATTGCGCGCCAATTTTAAAAATTAAAGCAAGAACTTTACAGAGGAGGAGAAGGTTTTTCTTTTGGAACGTCTTGTTACTATGATGGGATATTAAGTAGTAGGTCGAAAGCTATGTTCACACAAATTGTGGAACTTTCCGGCCATATTTGATCAAATTATTTGGAACCACAGTTTAAGTTTTTAATCCTGTAAAATCTTTAATCATGGTTATTTTTATCAAAATTTAGCCAAATTATTTGGATGTGTAAACTTAGCTTAAGCAATGAACTCGGGGAATCAGAATGTGCATCTGTAATTTCAGCAATGTCTGCAGGTGTTCTTATATATTAAAGGCACATCCTATATTTTCCCTTTTTTGGTTTACTTAATAACAATTCAGACTTAACTGTTGCTGCTAAAAACAGTTGTTTTTGTTTTCAAATATTTTCCAGTGTGACCATATGCGCGGATACACAAAAATACTTAATTTGCATAAGCATGTAGATGGTTTTAAAATCAATGAGGGTGAAGTAGATTACTACGAAATTCATCTAGATGGTTAGCATTGAACATGAGCAAAGCAAATGCAGCAAATCCACCTAGATTTGCAAAAACACCAACATGAGAAAACGGCCCTAAGACATCAAACCGAAATTCCAAATAGCTTACGAGATATGGAGTTGCGAATCCCAATCAGAAGCTGAAAACTTAACAGTTCAGTAAAAAAGAAAACGGCAGCTAACCAGACCAAGCCCAGCGAAGGTTTTTTGTTCTACCATTATACCCTTTCAGAATTTGTTGGTCTCGACTCGATCAACTTTTAAATGTAGCACAGTGTATTTAGTAATCAATATTATTTATCGATTTGCTGAAGGAATGATACAGATCAGATAAGCGATACTCAAGTTATAAGCATAAAAAGACCAGATAACATAACCCTCCACCACCCACCCACCACTACAGCATTCCATTCAACAAAGACAATCTTAGAGAGAGAGAGAGACAAACTTAGAGATGAGCGTATTACAAAATTATTGCACGTTAGCCGCGTGACTTTTTGGATAGGACTTTTTTGTGGGTAATATCAGGTTTCGTAATCTGCTCAAAAGATATTCTTCTGCCTCGATATTAGAAATTAATGATAAAAATTTGTGCTTTCTTGCGTGTTACTAACAATCTTTGGCGTGTACTTCCGCTGCGTCGCGACGCTCCGCAGAAAGGCAGCCGGAGTGCCGAGTACCTGAGGGCCATATAAATTTGCCATCGGTGGTGTTTGAAATGACCTGTTTCCAAACAATGAACCGCCCTTTCTTGGTGTCAGTTCTCCTGAATACCGATTTCATGTATTATAATATTATAATCGGGAGCAAATGCGAGGGGCGGCCTGAACTGGTTCATACTTTTTCTTTCCTCCTTGTTTTAAATATGGGGGGATCGACAAAATACTAACCAGAAAAAAATATCTTATTATAATAATTAATTTCAAGAATTATTTTGAATAAATGCCTTTTTGTTAACAAATTTAAGTGTTTTTTTATGCCTAAACCTATTCTATTGACCAAAAAAAAGGACAAGAAATTGATCCTAATAACGAAAATATTTGTGCTCAATTAATATGAGTAAAAAAAGGTTTAATTTTTTTTTGCATACTGCTAATCACTTCTTAACCTATTCAGGAAAATTTGTTTGTCAGAAATTGCACATGCAGTTGCAGAGATTTAGTCACTTTCAAATGGGAGAGATATGAGAACCTATTCAAGTGAAGTGATTTGAAACAGTTCTGAATGATGACAATATATTACAAAAAAAAAATATGGTCATAAGTTTTTACTAATACTAATAATTTTAGTCAGAAGTTTTTATATATGATGAAATTTCGTTGGTCTTAGCGAGTAAGAGAATACTTTAATTCGTCTTAAGTGAAAAGGTATAATTGTTTTAGAAAAGAAATTTAAGAACGAGAGCTTGCAAGGGTATAAGAGCTTCGCTAAAGACGAAGTAAGCCTAGTCTTTTGGTTTATATATTCTTCATTAGTTTCTGTGCTTTAAGCACCAAATTTTCTGTATTAATAAAGCTTGATTTTGTAATTCAAATAATTAGTTGTATCCGTTGTATCAAATTTCTACTCACTTTAAATTCGACGGACTCAACATCAGGGCTGATATTTTTGAAAATCTTTACCGATATTTCCTAGCCGATATATGCACGTCCCTAGCCTGTTCTCTCTCGATCTCTGTTTATCTCTCTCAATTAAGTTTAGCTAAAATTTTCGATCACCCGCAGTCCCTAAAATTTCACCGTCTTAACGACCAGCCAGCAGAGTTGATCGAGCTGCTGTCGTGTTTAGCTGCTGGCTATCAGTAGGCTGCACATTCAGTCCGCTGTGAGCAACCGGCGGTTTCACACCTGCTCTCGCCTCCATTTCCATCTGCATCAATTTGAATAAAACCGGAAAGAGAGCAGTGCCAAATAAGTTGCAGACAATTAGGAAGTTTTGGAAGACGCGTTTCAAGTTTCAGCGGGTGCGTTGAAGTTTTGTAAAATTGTGTATTTAAGTAAATATTAGTTGAAACTTGTTTGTGTACCTGTGTGTGGCCTTAGCTATTATTTATAACGTTCAACTGTCTTGTGATGAAGTTTTAATTAAAGACAAATTGCCGCTTGCGATTGAAATGCAAATACTTACTGGGAGACAAACAAAAATGTGTATTCTTGTGTATGTATTTTTTTTGTCAGCCTTAAGTTGGTATAATGATTAGCCGCAAAAGTTATGTGAAACAATTTGTGTTAAAATAAATTGAAAATCCATCAAACTGTTCAGCAAAATGCCTAGCCAGAGACTAACATGATATTTTATGACTTTCTCGTTTTGTTGTACGTTTTTTGTATGTGAACTCATAATTCACATAATGACACTTTATCTTAATCACAAATCTGAGCTAAATTTAATTTTCCTCAAATTAAGATAACCGCATGATAATAAAATCTTAATTGGAGCCATGTTGTGGTTTATATTAAACAGCTTTTAATCAACAAAGAAAAAAAAACTTACACTTGGGAAAAACATGAAGAATTCTGAATATCCAACTAAGCTTTATATATCCAAATCTGAGAACAAAATTATATTTTCAAGTTCGATTTGGGAATATCAAAACTTATTAATCTTCAAATTTAAAGAACAAAATGTTATTTATTTGTTCTGAGTGTAGGTTTTATGGCTAGCACGACGATAACGTTGTTAAATATCAATTAACTTTGTACTGGATCATAAAACTTCTTTGGCCAATCATTGTTCTAGTACATTTTATGAGCTGTAACGAATTGTGAGGTAGTTTGTCATAAAATCTTTATGATCAGAATAGTCGATACTTTCGCTGGTAGTTAAACAAATCCTACACGTGCGTGCTAAAATCTTAAGACAGCCAAAAAAATAATGTCATCCAATTGGCAAATCAAAACGAATCAAGTCATAGTCTGAACTTACGGCTCAATTACTTGATTATGACATTTTTTGTATGTTTTTTGTACGGATGTACCTATATTTCGCGTGCTTTAAATGGCACAATTTGCACAGCACTATTTGCTTTAACAAGTTAAATGGATAATTGAGCTAAGATGCGTTGTGCGAATCTTTTATTAGTCATTTCAGTTTTAGTAAAACTTTTATTAGTCGTTCACAAATTGCTTAAGGAAATGTTGGTTCATTGTCAAAGTCAATTACGTGTGCCGGCACGCAGTTTATTTAGATTTATAAATGGTTGGGCAGGGCGCTAACAAATCGCAGCTTTATGTGTGCACTGAACCCAATCCGGCTGTGAGCTGTGTGCTAGAAGCTGTTTGCTTGTTTGTTAGGTTTAGTCAATTTAAATTTTTAAAATTTAATGAATCGCCAACACGCACATATAATGATTGCATTTAAAACAAATTTATTACAGACACACACACACACATACACAATGACCGATGTGGAGATATCGAAAAATGGCAAACACCATGAACAGACGCAATACGACAAGTAAGTATGGAAACTTATCAATCTGCATAGATCTGGATAATTTGTTCCGCATTGTTTAGACAGAAACACCTGTGAAAAGAATATGCACGGTGTAGTACATATACTGTTTTAGGCCCCAAGAAATACGAGAGCTGTTTAATAAGTTTTGAAAACTCGTTTCTTAAATTAATCAAAATATGCTGAATCGAATTTGTTAAATTAGCATTAAGGTGCGTTCACGCACACTGACAGACATCTAGAAGTCTGATCAGACTAGGTTCCCTGATTCCCTGATTCAGACTGACTATTAAGGGATGTACGAGTATAAAGGGATGACACTGCTTAGTGGACCAATCGCACTGCTTTATCGACACTCACACAGGTGTTCTGATGAATTGGTGAATTTCAAGGTTGCGGGTATTATGGAATCGAAAAGTGGATTGTGGGCCACTAGCAACGACCGTCGACTCTATTGCCGAGAAAATAGGTTTGCAGACTAAACAGAACACAAATCTACTGTCACTGACACTATGCACTGTGGGTGACCAGGATTGTCTGCCCGGCGGGTCACTTCCCACAATAATTTTTCTATTTCCGCGTATTCAGTGTGCGACTTAGCAAGTTTTATGCGGAGCTTGAATCTATCTCCCACAGTTTTAAAGGAAGTTTTTAATGAAATTTTTTTTGTATATATTTGGCAGGTGAAAAAAAAGGTTTTTAACTATATATCGCAACGCTAGGTGATTTGGGTGTCCCTCTGCAGAACATTCTTTTGAATTGTCGACGCAGCAGGCTGCTCATATGTGTCACTCTGGGTTTTATTGTTGTGAAAATCGTTATCGTTATCGGAATATCGTTTTTCATCAATCGTTTCAATTTGGCTTATCTGAGTGTGAGTGTGTGTTACAGTAAACAATGCCAAAAACACGTAGGGGTGGCTATTTGGGCCGTCGAACGAACGAACGCAGCAACGCACATACGAAATGTTAGGGCAGCAAGAACAGATTAACAATTACATGAAATAAATGAAATTACGAGTGTCAGAATGTTGCAACTACGTTCTTCCCAATCACAAGAGATGTTAACACGCGCAAAACAATTGAAAGACAACGCCAACAAGTACATCGAGCATTTACATCGGCTTCGTTCCATAGTCTCGCATTCGAGTATGAGCCAGATATTAATTGGTGCAATGGACAAAGAATGTCCCATTATCATGCGCTCAAATTCAAAAATGAGTCCGCCGGGATGTGTTGCGTATCAGGAAAACTGCAACTACCGGAAATTGAGACTCCAACAGATCCATTAAACGGCTTGCGGATCGGTGCGGATTCCGATTCAAACCTGTTTCTGAAGTCCATGCGTAGATTTAGTTTATGATTTCAAATGACTTCGTTCGGAGCAACAGAAATAATGCACAACACAGCGGTAAATAGTCAGCAATTTAATTCAACCTTCAAAATCAAAGACCAAGTGTACCATAAAGTAGGCTCATTGCTGCTAATGCCAAACGAACCACTTAAATTTTTATAAATCTACTTTATGGGCGGTGAGGACGTTAATCGTGTGGATACGAAAGCCTCAAATCGCCTAATATCGCAGAACAACGATTGCCGGGTCAGCTAGTTCTTTTAAATCATTTTGACCTAGGGCCTTAAGAAAGTTTAAATAAAACTCGTATAATTAACTAATTTTGTAAGTTTGTTTTTTATCATAAGCTTTGTAACAAGACAAAAAAAACAGGTTTTTCTTTAAACTTTTATTTCAATTGGCTTCCATTGACATTCTTAATATATTTCCATACCTATATCGTTCACCAACTGATTCATTTTCGTCATCTGAGCCCGATAGAAGGCACATCGCTTTCATCATCATTATCGTTATTTCTGCTGTTGTCTTTATCGTCACAAAACGAAATTTCTGATTCCACCAACATAAAGGAATGAAGATAGATATCGACATGTATATATTTTCTTGATCAGCACCACCTAGGAAGTGGATCCACCCACGTCTGTCTGTCAGTTTACCCTATAGCTGTTGAAGGAAACAAGATATTGACTTGAAATTTGGCATAGGAAAGTTAGAAGAGACATGTGTAGGTCGGAGTTCGAAGATGGGAGAAATTGCACCACGCCCACACCCACTTCTCATACAAAATTACCTCAAATTTTTTCCATCAATGTGCTCCATGGTAAAGTGCCTTAAGTTTGCTTCGCCCTTAGTTATATTTTAAGTTTATGCGAAAAAGAACATAAAGCCTTGTTCTCAATTCCAATTACTTTTCAAAAGTATTTCCGCCATAAACTAGTGGTTCCACTGCCGCTTATCGATTGATAGCTCTGATATAAGCATTATCGTTTTGATTTTTATTAATACAATAACAAATACACAAATTACCGCGCGATATGATTATTGACTGCACAAAATTACAAACATTTGTAGCAACAACAATTCAACGAATTAAATTTTTAATTTATTGTGAAATACAAAACAATCGGCCAAATTGTATCTTTCGGGTTCCCATCATATTTAAATTACACTACACTCAGAAAATTATTTTTTTATATTTAAGAAAATCGCCCTAAAATCGAAATCGCCTTAAAATTTAGAAAAAATTTTCTGCATGTTAAAAAAGTTGCCCCAAAAAATGAATTTTTTAGAAAAAACTTGAACTTGAAAACTTGAAAAACTTTTTGAAATCGATTTTTGAGATCACCAATCCAAACAACACTTATAAATAGTTTCAGTAGAAATGGGTCATTTAATTTTTTTTTTTTGTAAACTAGTGTTGTTGGTCACAAGCGAATTTAACTCGATTTTGTACGAAAATATCACTTTTTAAGGGACTGTCGACCTATTGACCAACGATAAGCGACTTTTTATTGATTAGTGCCTAACGAACTGGTCGGAGCTCTCGCAATATGGAATTCAGAAGACGTTTTACTTTTCGCTTTTGAAATCGAAATTTACACTGAGAAAAAAATTAATCTAAAACCAAGATTATATTCTTGAAACGAGTCGAAACGGTGTCAGAGTTCGACAGAGACGAGATAGTGTTAACCCAAGATTATATCTCAATTTAAATCATAATCCAACAATATTGAATTAAGATCGTTTATACTCGACTTTAAGATGAAACAATCTCATTTTTTAATATGAAAAAAAAAGACAAAAATAAATTATTTTTTATTTTTAGGTGATGGGTAGGGGGTGGGAAAGGGTGGTGTGGTGGTTTAGTTTAGGTTAAGTAGAGTAAGTAGAGTAGCTTAGAGACTACAAACAAAGGCTGTCAACAAAAGTATATATACGTTACAAAAAAATTTTATGAGCTAAGGAAGCCTATCAAAGAAAATCTAATAAAATTACAAAATAAACTAATAACGACTCCGACACGGTGGGGGAATTTTATTTGCCCGTCCGGCCAGCTATGCCCCTATTCACAGCCAATCGTGGTCAGAGACGTTATTAGAGCTAACAAAAACGTTAATAATATAGAGATTGAGAAGAGGGAGAGAGAGAAAAAACAAAAACCTATAGTTATGTAGGAACAAAGGAAAAAAATAAGATAATATAATATATTAAAATAAAACAGAGATAGAGAGGAAACTAATCTAAAAGTAAACTTAAAAAAAAAAAATTTATACATAAAACTTAAAACTAAATAACCGTAAAATCTCTGACCCGGTGGGGGAGGATTTTTTAGCCAGTCCGGCAAGCTATGTCCCTGCTCACAGCTGGGAGTGGTAAGAGACTTTCCCGGAGATAATTATAAAGAGATGTTTTTAGAGAGAGAGAGAGAGAGATCTGTTGAGAGCAGGTGACAGAGATCATTGTAAGATTGTTTTAGCTATTAACAATTTCTTCTTTCTGAAAAACATATAAATTGTAAGTTATTAATCCGGAGATAATGGGACTCAAGACTCAATCAGCTGCAGCATAAGAGCAGAGATTTTTCAAGCCTGAGCTCTTATACCGCAACTGGGCCGTGCCCAACAATTGACCCCCGGCGGTTAAATCGGGTTATCGGCCGTGCCAATGTGTTATTGAACGGGGAGAGGTCGTGGATCGAGTCCCAGTAGCGGTGCATTGCAACCGAAAATTGTTTATTTTTGTTTTTTTTTTTGTTTATTTTTGCAAAATAAACTTATAGAAAACTGTAGGATGGTTGATAGGTTGCGGGATGATAAATCTGTTTTAAAGATTTCTAAGCTCATTTCAAGGTTTTTCAGTCTTGTTTTTAGAAGATTGCATGTTTCTTGAAAACTAGATTTTCAATCTAGATTTTAGATGCCAATTCAACATCTTTTTGATCTATCCCTTCGTAAGGTTCATTGATTATAATCAATTGAGTGCAAATTAAAAACCTCTGCAGCATTCTATTTTCAGAAGATAGAAATAAAAATAATCCAATTATTCTATACCAAATGTTGTCCCTTGAATTTTGTTAGCACTTATTGACTTACCCTCGTGGTAAACCAGTTGGCGACGCGTCACACTTTAAAAACTGGTTCCGTTGAATGCTGCAGGCGCTAAACAAAAATCCATCGTAGCTAAGACAAGAGAAATATTTACAAGCCAGCTACAATAACCCACAAATAGAAAGCGAAAGTAAATTCACTAGTAGCCCATTTGCTTGGTTGCTTTATCAGCATAATAACAGATTGGAACTTTAATATTTATAGCTGCTATTACAAATACGAGATTGCTTATCAGCTTCCCTTCATAATACCTCCTCTATTTATTATCCGAACGTAACGAATCTAAATGGAGCGATAAAAATTACTAAATAAATACATAATTAAACTCATATTTTACGAATAATCATGTCTCATTAAAACGTTCGATAAATGTGCGCCGTCGTACTTAAAATCGAGAAGTATGTGGACAAAAAAAACTAGATTCAAATAAATATTTGCTAAGTATAAGCCATTGGTATTAGAAACGAGACTGGTTTTAACCTATGAACTTGAAATATTTTGTTTGGGTTGGTAATATTAAATTTTTTTCCCCGGATGAACATCGGCTCTGGAACAGTTTTAAAGTTGGAAGCCGTAGCCCAGATTTTTCACAGCTAGCAGCACTATGTCTGGAAGGTTCTCTTAAAAAACTAATACATTGAGAGTTTCACATGATATTTCATAAAATCTCCGCTGATAGAAGTACCTCATAAATGGATCACGCGATTTAATTTAAGGTCTATAATGGTTGATTTTAATTCTATGCAATCAACACACTTCAACAGAGTCAACTCACAACATTATTGAGATAGCAATGGTACGTCTGGACAACCGGCTGTTTCGGAATTGACCACTATTCACTCATCAGCAGACTTGTTGCTTCCACATTTAAACTACTGACATAATTGTCAGCGCAATTTACTCAAGGAGCCGAATAATGTGTAGAATTGCATAGAATTAGAACTAACCATTATTGACCTTGCACCAAGCTTGAAAAAGCAAAAAACTGACTAAAATCAAAACTGTCCCTAAGCCCATATATGCTTAAAAGAAATGTTTACAACCACGTTGGTTGCATTCTAGCTACGAACATTATATTTTTATCAAGGCTGCAAAGCTGTAAAATTTTGGATAAGGTTCGGTTCGCGGACCGGTTCCTGAACTAATCGAACCCAAGGTTTTGGCTCGAGTCTTGATTTATAGATTGTTAAATCGTTAACCGATTTTTGCCTCAACATTCGGTCAAAATTCAGACATATATTTGATCAGGATAACGCGTCCAGATTACCAAGCTATGTACATATATGAATCGTAAACTCGACTGGACCACATTCCTTATTGTTATCATTCATAGTTGTTCTAAAAAGTCTTTCAAAAGTGCCTGGTCCTTGAACCTTCTACCTATTTCTGAACACAGTTGAGTCCTCTATCTGATTAAAATAGTCATAAACTATACTTTTATCGGGAGAATATGATGTCGTTTATAGCCAGTTTTTCTCATCAGTTTTGACTCAATTCGGGTCATATTTCCAATCATTTGCGAGTCTCTTTCTAGTTGTATTTCAATAAATCACGTTTTGAGCGTATCCATGAGTCATTTCCGAGTCTTCTTTAAATCGGACATGAATTTAATATCTTTTATCTTCAAAAGAGTTTAAGAAGGACTTATCAGGGCGATTCTTTTAAAAGGGGAAAGCATTTGCTTTCCCCTTTATCGACTAACTTATCTTTTTCTTTCTTCTCGAAATCGCAATATGGATTGGATTTCTAAAAAGCATTTTTAATTATCAACTCAAGCGATTCTGTACTATACTATACAAAAGTTTTTTTCGGTCATATTATTGAGAAAACTGGAAAAGATCTTATGAATCAACGCATCAGCTTATGAACGCTTAAATAAAAATTTAAAATTTTTGTAACTAAAAACCATTTTCCGACAGATAAACATCTGATTTCGACCAAATTTCTCGAATCTTTTTGAAAACATATCGAATTAACAATCGCCGAGTTTAAGAAAGATAAAATTGAAAACAAAAAAGTTTTTCTCACTAAGACTCATTTCACTCAGCCTTAAGATATAGTCATCCGATTTCGATCAAATTTTGTGAATATATTTGAAAGCATTTAGAATTAGTAATCAGTGAGTTTAAGGACGTTAACATTAAGAATAAAAAAAATTTCTTACTCAGAACCATTTTCGACCGATCGGTCCTATGGCAACCATAGGATATAGTCACCCGATGTCGATCAACTTTTCAAATTAGTTTGAAAACGTTTAATATTAATAATCACCGACCTTAAGAACGACTTAATTAAAAAACCAAAAAAGTTTTTTTTCACTAAGACCCATTTTCCGACCGATCGGTCCTATGGCAACTATATGATATAAACATCCGATTTTGACCAAAATTTGCAAATATGTTTGAAAGCATATAGAATAAATAATAGCCAAACTTGAGGACGCTAACAGTGAAAACAAAAAAGTTTTTCTCACTAAGACTCATTTTCTGACCGATGGTTCCTATGACAGCTATAAGATATAGTCATCCGATCCGGTCCGTTCCGACATATTAGCAGCGTGCAGTAAAAAGAAGACTCTGTGCAAAATTTCAGCTCGATAGCTTTAAAACTGAGAGACTAGTTTGCGTAGAAACAGACGGACGGACGGAAGGGCAGACGGACGGGTAAAGCTCAATCGACTCAGCTCGTCGCCCTGATCAAAAATATATGTATTTTATGGGGTCGGAAATGAATATTTCTATGCGTTGCAAACTTCTGGGCAAAATTATAATACCCTTTGCAAGGGTAAACAAGAAAGAAAGTCGGTCAAGCCCGACTATAACATACTCTGTACCCTTAACGGCGCAGCTCGCATTTTCTCACGAGTTATACGCGCTCATCTCTAAGTTTCACTCTCTCTCTCTCTCTCTCTCTCTCTCTCTCTCTCTCTCTCTCTCTCTCACTAAGATTGCCGTTCAATAGAATGCTGTGGTGGTGGGTAGGGCGGGTGGGGTGTGTTTACTGGCCGTTTTTTGCTCATAACTTGAGTATCGCTCATCCGATGTTTATCATTCCTTCAGCAAATCGATAAATAATTTTGTTTACAAGGTATCTCTAGAAGGAACAAACGATCTATCTCCAAAACTGTAGGAGATATGAAGTTTTTTCCAAATTGCGGGGGCGGGAGGGGGCGTGGCAAAAATTGAAAATAAACTTGATCTGCCTGCAAGTATAAGAAATATATGTCCCATACATGTCAAACCTCTATCTCTTACCATCTCTGAGATCTCTTCGTTCATACGGACAGACAGACGGACAGACGGACAGACGGACGGACGGACAGACGGACATGGCTATATCGACTCGGCTGTTGATGCTGATCAAGAATATATATACTTTATAGGGTCGGAAACGATTCCTTCTCCCTGTTACATACTTTTGCACAAACTTAATATACTCTATGTACCTTCGGTACAGAGTATAAAAAAGTGCGCAGAAATGTTTTTTTTTTTTTTTGTTTAAGTGAAAATGTGTGATTTCAACACGTTTTGATTTTCAACCCATAACGTTTGTGTAGCTTTCTGCACGGCGCGTTTAGATATTAACTCCTACACGTTTCGTGCAGCTTTTCAACACGTTGCGTGTAGCTTTCTTATTTCAACACGTGGCGTGCAGAAACGAATGCTTTTGCATATTTTTTTTCTCTGTGTGTGCAAAATTATCATACCCTTTGCAAAGGTATAGTGATGCCCAAAATTAGGGTGATGATCATACTCAACATACTGAATTCGGCACAGCTGTGGGGCGCCACGGGCCTTTTTTGTAAACCACAATGCATTTGTCCTACTAACAAACCGGCCAGTTTAAAAGTTAGGCTAAACGAGAAAGCAAAGCTAACTTCGTCTGTGCCGAAGTTTTAATACACTTGAAAAAGTTCGCTTCAACGGTTATCGATTTCGAGCAAACTTCGCATATCAGCTTAAGAACTTATAATATTAACAATGACTGAGCTTAAGAGCGCTAATATTGAAAACAAAAAAGTTTTTATCACTAAAACCCATTTTCCCACTGAACATTTCTATGGCAGCTACAAAAAGTAGTCATCCGATCCGGTCGGGTCCGACACATTAAAAGCGTGCAGTCAAAAAACGACAATAAAACTGAGGGACTAGTTCGCGTAGAAACAGACGGACGGACTAAGCTCAATCGACTCAGCTCGTCGTGCTGATCAAAAATATATATTTGCTTTATGTGGTCTGAGATGACTCCTTCTATGCGTTGCACACTTCGGGGCAAAATTTTAATACACTTTTCAAGTGTATAAAAACAATAATTTGAATTTTCGTTCCAGCAATGATGACGTGGAAAATGAGCCACTCACATGGAGATTTTGGCGCAAACGAAGATATATTGTGGTCCTCATGGCTTTCTTTGGCTTCTTCAATGTCTACTCGCTACGTGTAAATCTATCGGTGGCCATTGTGGCCATGACAGAGAATCGTACGGTTGTGGATGCGGACGGTAATGTGTCCTACGAACAGGACTTTCCCTGGGACTCAAAGCAAAAGGGATTGATATTGAGTTCCTTCTTCTATGGTTACATACTGACACAGTTCCTAGGTGGCTATATAGGCACCAAAATTGGAGGCAATATTGTAAGTTTGATATACATTTTTATAAGCGGTGCCCAAACTGAAGTTACGAAAGTAAAGAAAAGAACATCAAAATTGTTTGTCTGACTTGGACACCTCTGCTTTACACAATATTCCCATATTCAATGTAATTCGTTTTTTAGGTTTTTGGTACTGGCATTGGGACCACCGCCATTTTGACGCTGCTCACGCCGCTGGCGGCAAAGCATAGCTTGGAAATGTTTTTGGCCGTGCGTATCATTGAGGGCGTCTTCGAGGGTGTCACCTTCCCGGGCATACATGCCGTCTGGGCCCGCTGGTCACCGCCTTTGGAACGCTCACGCATGGCTTCAATTGCATTTGCCGGCAATTATGCGGGCACAGTGGTAGCTATGCCTTCGTCTGGATTGCTGGCAGCACGTTATGGCTGGGAAAGTGTGTTCTATGTGTTTGGCACTATTGGTGTTATCTGGTATATCTGCTGGGTTCTTATGATACGCGCCGGACCAGAGATGGACAGATTTTGCTCCCAGGAGGAGCGCGAGTATATACAGAAGAAAATTGGTTATGTGGGTAATAGGCATATCAAGCATCCCTGGAAGTCTATTTTCACCTCGATGGCTTTTTATGCCATAATGGCTTCACATTTCAGCGAGAATTGGGGATTCTACACTTTGCTCACACAACTGCCCAGTTTTCTTAAGGGTAAGTGAACTATTTTTGTTATTTTCATTTTTTCTTAACCGAAACGTCCATTGCAGATACGCTCAATTTCGACTTGGGCAAAACGGGCTTCTTGTCTGCTGTGCCCTACCTGGCCATGGGTATTCTGTTGCCCATTTCGGGATATCTGGCTGATTGGTTGCAAGTGAAAGGCATATGGACAACTACCAAAGTGCGTCGAAACTTTAATTGTGGTGCCTTTCTGGCCCAAACGGTGTTTATGATGTTGACTGCTTACCTGTTAGATCCCACCTGGTCGGTGGTAAGTCTTACAATTGCCGTGGGACTGGGTGCCTTTGCCTGGTCTGGATTTGCGTAAGTTTTGAAGTTAATATTTTAGCATTTTATTAATCTCCCCTCTACTTCCATAGTGTCAACCACTTGGACATTGCTCCCCAGCATGCCAGTGTACTGATGGGCATTGGCAACACCTTTGCAACCATTCCGGGCATTGTCAGTCCACTTCTCACCGGTTACATAGTGACTGAGCAGACCAGCGAAGAGTGGCGCATCGTCTTCTTCATTTCCGCGGGCATTTATCTGGTGGGCTGCGTCATCTATTGGTTCTATTGTTCGGGTGAACTGCAGGAATGGGCCAAGACGCCCGAACAAAAGGCACGCGAGGCCGAAAAGAAACAACTTCAGTTGACGCAAACGGCGGGCTTTGTGAATGCCGCCGCCGAGCTAAAGGATTAAGGCTTAAAAATCAAGTAGTTCTTGAATTTTAATTGCTGTGTTCAACAACAAGAAAAGTCTTGATTTAAGAATTTGTTGTCTGATGCGTTTTTTGTGATGCTAACAAAATATGCCCACAAAAGTTCTTTATTTATCTCTGTACGAAAGCAAATGTTAATCCATGGAGCACTCGCTGTGAGTGCGTGTCTGCGAATAAATGATGCATTTTATTAAAAGATTCCGAGTTTGTTAATAACCATTCAAAGAATCTTAAAAGTATGCCACATAAGTTGCCGTGAGAGCCCCGAAAGTATGCTTAATTTTAGAGTCAAGTTGCCAGTTAAGTGGCCTTCACACGGTGACTTATTTGAGTGTGACAAAATTAGCTTATAAAAAATTATATAGCATATGAACGGCGAACAAAAACAAAACTAAAATACTTCAAGCACTGAATGCAATCGTTTCTATTTCCAAGCAAGTTGCGTGCAACCTATGTGTGAAAGTTGGCACGCAGCTTAGCTTCCGTGTTCACACGATACCTGGTGAATGTTGCATGAAGTCCAAGTTTGACCAAGATCAATAGTAGCTGCTTATCAGACAAAACGATAGCACTGGGTCAAACACAGTCTTGGTAACGATCACTTAAGATAAACTTTTTCACCATAATCCAGTTTTCATTCACTTAATCTTTTCAATTTTTTCATTCTTTCTGTGCATTTGCTATTAAGAGATGAATGTCCATTCGAATGAACAACGAATGATCTAGTCACTGTTAGAGAATTTCTCATTTGCTATCACCTTCAGCTTTCTTCCGCAAAACTTACTCTGAAAAAGTAAACGTTCTCTGCCTCCGTTGTGTATTTGTTTGTTTTTGTTCTCTGCCTACAATGACAGTTCAAAGATAGATTAAGAATAAATTGGAAACTTTGAAACCTCTGCGAGCCCATCAAAACTTTATATAATATATCTGATTTTGGATTTTCGTTCAATATCCAAAGGGGCTGAATGCGGCTTGGTAATGCGGTGACCAGACACACGACCCATATTCAAGTATTGGTCGAGATAGTGAGATCTATAAATGTTTAGTGAGATACGGAACGTTAAATTCCTTGGACCATCTTTTGATAAACCCAAGAACACCTATAGCTTTATTAGAGATGACAGAAATATGATTATTAATGCTTAAAGCCTAGTACTGAGCAGAGAACTGCAATGCGTAGTCATTAATGCGTACTACGCACGTAGTACGCATTTTTTAAAATACGCATATGTACGCATACGCACACTACGCATCAGAAAAAAACCGAGTATGCGTAGTACGTAGACGCAAAAGTTGAAATACGCATACGTACGCTGAAGCACTTTGAAAAGTACGCACTAAATACGTACTCAAACTGAGCAGTAGGCATTTTCAAAATGCTTCATTTTTACTTCATTTATGCGTACTTTAAAATTTTTATAGGAAATCTAAGTTACTTTGTTCAATTTTTTTTTGGTTTTACTTAACAATATTTTATTACTATTATTATTGCTATTAGTTTTATATGGGCAACTTCCGCGTGACGAACGCTACTTTCGTACTCGATTTTGGATTAAAATATAAACATATTTTTGTTTTTCAAAGATATACCTGCAACTTATACACAGTGTTTAGTGAGATTGAAGTGTACTTTCGAATGGCATAAAACATAATTTAAAAATAGGTTGCGAAAGGCTGTGAAATTAGACCGCGTGAATTTAGGCCGCGGTGCATTTAGCATGGCGGTCTAATTTCATTCTGCAAATTGAATTTAGGCCGCGACCATCAAATGAAATTAGACTGCACGGCCTTATTTCAATTTTCATAATGAATTTAGACCGCCATCACAAAATGAAATTAGACCGCGCAGTGTAATTTCATTCTCCAAAATGCATTTAGACCACCATCAAAAAATGAAGTTAGACCGCACGCTCTCTATACGTATAAAAGCGCCGAAGACAACATTTTTGTCTACGGCGGGTGTGGAAATGAGTTTAAAAGTATCTATCCACAATCCGTTCAAACAACAAACATTGAAGATCTAGACCGCGCGGTCTAATTTCATTTTATGATGGCGGTCTAAATTCATTATTCAGAACGCAACCGACCGACTTAATTCACGCGGTCTAGTTGCCATCACCCGTTGCGAAATAATTGATCACAAAGTTTTGTGACGCACGGTACAAAAAGTGGAAGTCACTTTGAAAGTTGAAGTGTGACCAATACTTTAAAAGAAAGATGAATGTTAGAGGATCCTAAAAAAACAATTTGTAGCAAAAATATTTTGTCAGTTTTTATCAATGGACGTGAATCCTTTGTGACGCACGCTACATTTTTCCATAATTTTATTTATGTGTTTTAATACAAAACAAAACTTACAGTTAATTGCAATCACATGGTTTCTTATGGTTCCGTATGCATTTTTTTTTTACCCTATGTACCCTCAGAAAGATTTTAGATAGCAAAAGTTTTATCAAAAACAATATGCAATATTAATGTCAAAATGAGAAAAATTGCGCTATCGCGGCAGTGAAACTGAAAATTTTCAGACGGGCTATGAATAAATTTAAGATTGGCTAACATTAGTTCAATTTAATTGATTCCCTATGAAAATATGAGAAAACATTGTGTTTTTTACCACTTTTAATTGTTTGGTTCTGGTGAACTGTTTCTGGAAGTTGCCTATATATATTATAGCATTTAAACATCTGCCGCAAATTAGTATAGCATGTTAAATAAGTTTGGCTACAACATCCATTAAGGGCCAAGCCGAGATTCAATTTATTATGGCATCTGAAAATTGCACAAATTTACAAGATTTTGCTCCAAAGATATTTGGGTAATCTTGTCTTGACCAAGGTTCGTTTATATTTTTATACTTATTGAGTTTATGCAAAAGTAATAGTAGTAATAGTGTAATAGGGAGAATTTTTCCGGCTTTTATATAAGGTTGTCAAAAAAGTCTTGCGGTATTTCCGCAAGCTTGTGTTTGCAAGCGCGTAGTTCTAGTTGTATTCGTCGCATCGGTTCACGCTAGAGCTTTTTGGAAAGCTCTCTTCACGCGCTAACACGTGTTTGATTTATTGTTGTTTGTTTTTAGTCGTTCGTGAGTTATAGCGTCGCAAACATGGAGCAAAATAAAGAGAAAATACGGCATATTTTACACTACTACTACGATAAAGGCAAAAATGCATCTCATGCTGCAAATAAAATTTGTGCAGTTTATGGACCCGATACAGTTTCCATTTCCTCCGCACAACGATGGTTTCAACGGTTTCGTTCTGGTGCAGAGGTGATCGAAGATGCGCCACGGTCCGGAAGGCCTGTCGTCGAAAATTGCGATAAAATCGCTGAATTGATCGAAAGAGACCGGCATAGTAGCAGCCGTAGCATCGGCCAAGAGCTGGGCATGAGTCATCAAACCGTTATAAACCATTTGAAGAAGCTTGGATTCAAAAAGAAGCTCGATGTATGGGTGCCACACGACTTGACGCAAAAAAACATTTTTGCCCGTATGGATGCATGCGAATCACTTCTGAATCGCAACAAAATCGACCCGTTTTTGAAGCGGATGGTGACTGGCGATGAAAAGTAAGTAAGGTAAAGCTGCCCAGACGGTGGCCAAGCCTGGATTGACGGCCAGGATTGGCAGGGAATCATCCACTATGAGCTGCTCCCCTATGGCCAAACGCTCAATTCGGACCTGTACTGCCAACAACTGGACCGCTTGAATGCAGCACTCATGCAGAAGAGGCCATCTTTGATCAACAGAGGCCGAATTGTCTTCCATCAGGACAACGCCAGGCCACACACATCTTTGGTGACGCGCCAGAAGCTCCGGGAGCTCGGATGGGAGGTTCTTTTGCATCCACCGTATAGTCCGGATCTCGCACCAAGTGATTACCACCTATTTCTGTCCTGTGAAAATTGGCTCTCCGAGTTTTTTGCCAATAGGGAAGCGAGCTTCTTTAAGAGGGGCATTATGAAGTTGGCATCTCGTTGGGAACTCGTCATCGAACAAAACGGCGCATATTTGACTTAAATCGCATTATTATAACCAATTTTATGAACAATTGAAAATTCAATAAAAATACCGCAAGACTTTTTTGACAACCTTATAAATTTCGCATACGTTTTTTGACTGGATACGCATTGAAGCATTGACGCATTTGAAGCTATACGTATGCGTATACGTTTTTGGTACGTTTTGCAGTTCTCTGGTACTGAGGGCGTTCGAATTTTTCTTTCGTCACAGTATTTCACATAAATAGAATCACTTTTTAAAAGCACATGAGCATCAAAGCAAAGCCAAGGTGTTTCTAATTATATGAAATACTGTGACGAAAGGAAAATTCGAACGCCCTCAGTACTAGGCTTAACTTGGGGATAAAACGTATGCCTGAATCATCAACCACGTAAGTGCGTTCAAGAGTTTTGTCATCAATCGTATAGTCGTATAAATGCGGCTGTGTGCGATGAAAAGTCATACATTCCGAGGTGTTCCAGAAATCTCTAGAGATTTTGGGGTCAGTTGCTTTTGAAAACAACCAATCCAAATGTCGGTGTTCCACAAATGTCGGAGATTTCGTTTTTCGGAGTAAGCTTCGCAGTTGCATGCAAAGCAGCTGACAAAAACAGCTGATTGGTAGTTTTTGCGTTGGGGCTGCCACGATAGGATTGTTGGTTTCAAAATAGTTTAAATTAATGTAGGATTTAAATTTAATTTGGTAACTTCTAAGCCAAATGCTGCAAGTGGTTGTGGTATGCACTGAGTTCCAAATTATAAATTATTTCTAAGCCAATAGTACTTAGATCTATCGGAAGAAATTGAAGAGAACGCTGACTAGCCAAAAAATGATTTTGTATTGACAATCTTGTTGCTTACAAGTGATTGGAGTTCACAATAATAATAATAAATTCAAAAATGCCCGTGGTTGCATTAATTGTTTGGATATTGCTGGGAGAAGGCCGTTGGCGAGGGAGACATAATCGTAACAAGAGTTTCAGAAATGATGCAATCCACTTTTAATTTCTGATAAAGCGTAAGCTACTTTTCTGCCACGATATCCGACTACTTTCCCATATGGCATTACTGCCTCATCCTCCGGAGTTCTATGTTTGCACCTTAAAACGAGAGCGTAAGTTAAGGTCGGCTCTAACCGACTTCGATATACCCGTTTCTCATGGAAAGAAATGTTTAATAGCCATCCTGTGTGCCTGAGGTGAGACAGCCGAAAAGTATGCAACATTTTTTTAACTCGGCTATTTATCATCCGATCTTGATGAAAATTTCAGGGCTTATAGAATAGAATTATGTTGCGAATATAAATGTAAGTTTTAAATTTGAGATCGATATCTTAAAAATTGTGGGAGTTATTCAACATTTTTTTTTGCGGAGGCGGGGGTGGGCGTGGCAAAAATTTGAAATATACTTGATCTGCGTGCAGACAATAGGAGTCTACATTTCCAATTTGGTTGCTCTAGCTGTTCTAGTCTGTGAGATCTAGGTGTTCATACAGACAGACGGACGGACGGACAGACGGACATGGCTATATCGACTCGGCTGTTGATGCTGATCAAGAATATATATACTTTATATGGTCGGAAATGATTCCTTCTGCCTGTTACATACATTTGCACGACTTTAGTATACTCTTTTACTCTACGAGTAACGGGCATAATCATCCTACAATTTTTAAAGCTCAAAATAAATGTAAAAAGTGTAGTTAAAAATTGCACCACTGACAACCTGTTTTCCACTTGACAGTTTGAAATTCTCGCCGATATATTTTATCGATAGGTTTTTCTCGATACTTCATTAAATTAACCACTTAAATCATATTTTGTTAAACTGCTAATTTATCCACATAATCTTGTTAATTTTAAACTTCACTTAAGCGAACAAACTTTTAATTTTGAAATGAAAATTAAAACTCCGAAAATGTTATTGTCGTAATTGGAATAAGTTTTCAGGTTTGCTCATTATTACTTTCTGCTGCTGTCTGACTTTTGAATTTTTTTGGTGGACAATATTTTAAAACTAATTTTTATTACTTAAAACCCAATAAATCTTTAATAATATTAATGCAATTCGATCAGTTAACATTCAAGATTTGTTCCTCATTAGTATATTTGACTCAAATCTGTTCATTAGCAAAACATAGACCAAATGTCGCCACAAAATTCGCAACATTTGAAAACAATCAAAAGAGGTTTCAGGAACACCGACAATTGATTTAGAGTTGTTAGAGGATTGTAGAACACGGCTGATTTGCACTTTTCAGCGTTTTATTTAAATCCAATTGAAGAAGGAGAAGAGACATCGGGTCCTTATAGGACAAGCAGAGTCTTAGGTCATCAGCGTACATCAAAGCACGCGAGTGAAGAAAAACATGAGGGATGTCGTTAATGAAAAGACTAATAAGTTAAGGTCCAAAATGACTACCCTGAGATACCACAGAGCGTACTCTGAAGCATTCAGAAAGCTACGAATTGAAACGGACACGTTGTGAACGGTCTATCAAATAAGCCTTTATCCAGTTGAGAAGGTGTAGAGGAAAACCAAGCAGATACAATTTTTGAATGAGGGGATCATGATTGACAGAGTCAAAAGCTTTGCTTAAATCTTTATAAATTTCATCTGTCTGCAGTTTATTAATAAAACCCATGTTCACAATTGAAGTAAGCTCAAGCAAGTTTGTAGAAACAGATCGCTTTTTCATAAAGCCGTGTTGCGATTGTGAAATAATTGAGCGACAGAGTACGGCATTTGAGAAGTTATAAGCATTTCAAAAAGTTTATGAATATCGGATAGTTTTGAGATACACCTGTAATTTGTTACTGTCGATTTAGATCCTTATTATACCCTTGCAAAGGGTATTATAATTTTGCCCAGAAGTTTGCAACGCATAGAAATATTCATTTCCGTCCCCATAAACTATATATATTCTTGATCAGGGGGACGAGCTGAGTTCATTGAGCTTTGTCCGTCCGTCTGTCTGTCTGTTTCTACGCAAACTAGTCTCTCAGTTTTAAAGCTATTGAGCTGAAATTTTGCACAGAGTCTTCTTTTTACTGCACACTGCTAATATGTCGGAACCGACCGGATCGGATCACTATATCTTATAGCTGCCATAGGAACCATAGGTTGAAAAATGGGTTTCAGTGAGAAAAACTTTTTTGTTTTCAATGTTAACGTGATTAAACTCGGTCATTAATAATATTATATGCTTTCAAACAGATTTGCAAATTTTGGTCAAAATCGGATGACTATATCTTATAGCTGCCATAGGACCGATCGGTCGGAAAATGGGTCTTAGTGAAAAAAAACTTTTTTGTTTTTAAGTAAATCGTTCTTAAGGTCGGTGATTATTAATATTAAGCGCTTTCAAACTAATTTGAAAAAGTTGATCGACATCGGGTGACTATATCTTATGGTTGCCATAGGACCGATCGGTCGAACATGAGTCTTGGTAAAAATTTTTTTTGTTTAGTTTTGTTAGCGTCCTTAAACTCGCTGATGACTTATTTTATATGTCTTCAAATAGATTCGCGAAATTGGGCCGAAATCGGATGACTATATCTTAAGGCTGCCATAGGGCCGATCGGTCGGAAATTGAGTCTTAGTGAGAAAAACTTTTTTCAGACGTTTAGCTGTCGGAAAATCGGTTTTAGTTACAAAATTTTTTGATTTTTATGTAAGCGTTCTTAAACTGTGACATTTGCATTTGCAAGGGTATAAAAACTTCGGCACAGACGAAGTTAGCTTGGCCCTCCCGTTTTATGAATAGGATTGACAAAAGAATTCTTCCAATCATAGGGAAACTCACCTAGCTTAAGAGTTAAGTTAAACAGCTCTAAAAGCGGAAAGCATAAAGAACTAGCCCAATTTTTAAGCATACAGCTTGGTACATTATCAGGTCCAGGAATAATTGAACAAATACTCAAAAACGGGCACTCTAAATCCAAAACAGGTGGATGAATGCTGTTAGAGTGGTTAATAGGATAGGGATACGAGCTTAAGGTACCAAAGCTAGTCGTTGATACCGAATAGCTTCGCTAAACAAATGCTACGAATAAATTGGCGATGTCAGCATCATTATTAGCAGTCACATTATCGAGTGAAAGCAATGGAGGAAACTGAGAAGATTTGCGTTTGGAGTTAACGAAGTCATAGAACTTTTTGGGGTCTTGCTGAAAGCTCATCTTACAGCTTAAGCGTGGTACGGAGACGCTGACAATTTTTGCAGAGCCCATCTTATTACATAGCTCAGGAAATCCGCTCACGAAAATTGTCAGAGCGCATTGTCAGAGCGAGTACGGAGCAACCAACAATTCGCTATGACAATTTACATGGACCTGCCAACTCGTTTTTTTGAAAACAGCTGATAAATTGTCGAAGGGGGTCTGAAATAATGAAACTTGTTTGATAATTGTCAGAGATACCTTTTTAAAATTGAGCACAAAATTTAAAAAACTAAAGCAAAGAAGACCAAAAAACAAAACTTCAATTATTTGGACAAATGAGCGGTGGACAAACAAGTGGTGCTAATCAAAGTTTTTGAGTCGCAACCAATTTTATGTAATCTGGCCAATAAAAAGCCCGGCAGCTGCATCACTTGTGGCGAAGAATCCTTCTCTGTATGCTTCTCACGGTATGCCATTTGCCCAAGTCTAAACCTTCGCAGTCTCCGCAGCCCACGGAACGGCCCAACAGCCAACGGCCAAGCATCCCTTGAGGTCTCCACAGCCCATTATAGTATGGGTCCTTCGACGCACTGTGGTAGCTTCCGTTGCTACAGTTGTTGGCACCTACCAGCCACCTTTCCGTATTCCGTATTCACCTAGTTTTTCCTCTAATACGCCCGGAGAGTATGATCCGCCTCCAGTCTATGGAGCTGGCTGTGGCTATGAATATTACCTCTGGTATAATGAGCGGCCCAGCCATCTTAATCTGCCGATGCGTTTTGGGTTGTCGTTATATCAGTGTCTCAGTGGCCAAGTTATGCTCCCGCAGCCCAAAATAAAGGGCACGGCTTCTACCTCCACACATAAAATGCTTCCATGAAATAGACCATAGCATTAGCGCAGACAGCTGAATTTCCCCTAGTGACTTCCATTTTCAATTTTACACACTCTCTTATTTTATTTGAATTAGCCCGCTTATTTTTATACCCTTGCAAAGGGTATTATAATTTTGCCCAGAAGTTTCCAACGCATAGAAATATTCATTTCCGACCCCATAAACTATATATATTCTTGATCAGGGGGACGGGCTGAGTTCATTGAGCTTTGTCCGTCCGTCTGTCTGTCTGTCTGTCTGTCTGTCCGTCTGTCTGTCTGTTTGTCCGTCTGTTTCTACGCAAACTAGTCTCTCAGTTTTAAAGCTATCGAGCTGAAATTTTGCACAGAGTCTTCTATTTACTGCACACTGCTAATATGTCGGAACCGACCGGATCGGATCACTATATCTTATAGCTGCCATAGAAACCATCGGTCGAAAAATGGGTTTTAGTGAGAAAAACTTTTTTGTTTTCAACGTTAACGTGATTAAACTCGGTCATTAATAATATTATATACTTTTAAACAGATTTGCAAATTTTGGTCAAAATCGGATGACTATATCTTATAGCTGCCATAGGAACCATCGGTCGAAAAATGGGTTTTAGTGAGAAAAACTTTTTTGTTTCCAATGTTAACGTGATTAAACTCGGTCATTAATAATATTATATACTTTCAAACAGATTTGAAAATTTTGGTCAAAATCGGATGACTATATCTTATAGCTGCCATAGGAACCATAGGTCGAAAAATGGGTTTTAGTGAAAAAAACTTTTTTGTTTTCAATGTTAATGTGATTAAACTCGGTCATTAATAATATTATATACTTTCAAACAGATTTGAAAATTTTGGTCAAAATCGGATGACTATATCTTATAGCTGCCATAGAAACCATAGGTCGAAAAATGGGTTTTATTGAGAAAAACTTTTTTGTTTCCAATGTTAACGTGATTAAACTCGGTCATTAATAATATTATATGCTTTTAAACAGATTTGCAAATTTTGGTCAAAATCGGATGACTATATCTTATAGCTGCCATAGGAACCAGCGGTCGAAAAATGGGTTTTAGTGAAAAAAACTTTTTTGTTTTCAATGTTAACGTGATTAAACTCGGTCATTAATAATATTATATACTTTCAAACAGATTTGAAAATTTTGGTCAAAATCGGATGACTATATCTTATAGCTGCCATAGAAACCATAGGTCGAAAAATGGGTTTTATTGAGAAAAACTTTTTTATTTTCAATGTTAACGTGATTAAACTCGTTCATTAATAATATTATATGCTTTCAAACAGACTTGCAAATTTTGGTCAAAATCGGATGACTATATCTTATAGCTGCCATAGGACCGATCGGTCGGAAAATGGGTCTTAGTGGAAAAAAACTTTTTTGTTTTTAAGTAAATCGTTCTTAAGGTCGGTGATTATTAATATTAAACGCTTTCAAACTAATTTGAAAAAGTTGATCGACATCGGGTGACTATATCTTATGGTTGCCATAGGACCGATCGGTCGAACATGAGTCTTGGTAAAAATTTTTTTTGTTTAGTTTTGTTAGCGTCCTTAAACTCGCTGATGACTTATTTTATATGTCTTCAAATAGATTCGCGAAATTGGGCCGAAATCGGATGACTATATCTTAAGGCTGCCATAGGGCCGATCGGTCGGAAATTGAGTCTTAGTGAGAAAAACTTTTTTCAGACGTTTATCTGTCGGAAAATAGGTTTTAGTTACAAAATTTTTTGATTTTTATGTAAGAGTTCTTAAACTGTGACATTTGCATTTGCAAGGGTATAAAAACTTCGGCACAGACGAAGTTAGCTTGGCCTTCTCGTTATACTCTGTACCGAAGGTACATAGAGTATATTAAGTTTGTGCAAAAGTGTGTAACAGGGAGAAGGAATCGTTTCCGACCCTATAAAGTATATATATTCTTGATCAGCATCAACAGCCGATTCGATATAGCCATGTCCGTCTGTCCGTCCGTCCGTCCGTCCGTATGAACGCACAGATCTCAGAGGTGGTAAGAGATGGAGGTTTGACGTGTATGGGGCATATATTTCTTATACTTGCAGGCAGATCAAGTTTATTTTCAATTGTTGCCACGCCCGCTCCCGCCCCCGCAATTTGGAAAAAACGTCAATTTTCCTACAGTTTTGAAGATAGATCGTTCGTACCTTCTAGAGATACCTTGTAAACAAAATTATTTATCAACTTGCAGAAGGAATGATAAAGATCAGATGAACGATAATCAAGTTATGAGCAAAAAACGGCCAGTAAACACCCACCACCCCCCACAAATCACCACAGCATTCTATTGAACGGCAATCTTAGTGAGAGAGAGAGAAAGAGAGAGTGAAACTTAGAGAAGAGCGAGTATAACTCGTGAGCAAATGCGAGCTGCGACGTTAAGGCTACAGAGTATGTTATAGTCGGGCTTGACCGACTTTCTTTCTTGTTTATACACACAACAGCTGATTTCTGTATGTTGCCTGGTCATACCACATTGTCTGAGCGTACTACGCTTTAGCTGCTAATTATTGTAGCATTCCGTATTATGCAGCGAAAACTTTGAACGAGCCACTAAATATCTAGAGAAATCTAGCTGAGAACCGGGTTTCTTAAATTTTTTATAAGTGCGAGATTCTATATACTTCAAATTAGACAAACTTTTCGTAAACCATGGGGAAGAGCGCGTGCGAGCGGGTGTGTCCGAAACTGGTACAAGATTTTGTAATACAGAAAAAATAACCTCATAGAATGACTTGGTGGCTTCCACAATATTTCGACATGTATTAAGGAAGCACCAGTCGCACGTTAACAGCGCCTCATTCAGGGATGTGAAATTTACTTTACGAAAGCAATGAGATTGACTTCGTTGGGCAGAGATAACAGCGCAGTTCGACGTATCAAATTTAAAACTAAGTTCAATAGTTGGGTGATAAACATCTTCCGGTAGAGAAAAAGGTGGAACCCTCGATACCACAGAGTTGGAGATGTCAGTAACAAATACAAGATCGAGGATCCTGCTCTTGCTATTCAAGATAGAACCAAAAGACAGCTCAGACATTAAATCGGTAAATTCGTGTTGGAAAGATGGAAAAAGTTCGTCGGAACTATCATAAGGTGACAAGGATATGTGAGGAATAATAAAGTCCCCAACGACTACTAAACGATCACGATCATTTAATAGAGATGCGATATGTCGAATTCGTTCTGCGTGAATTAGCTAATGCAGATCGCATCAACAGCGACAAGAACACCACCACCATGACGAGTAGGGCGATCGCACCTATATATAACATTCTTATCACTAAGGACCTAAAAATTGGAACTAAAAGCTATGACATCTTGTACAAAAGATGCTCTATTTATAGCAAGCTGATTACATTTTGGTAGCCAAGTTGGAAGATTTTAGTTTTTTGAGACCGGAACAGAAGATTGTGGGTCATCACGAGCCGAAGGATTGGTGCGAATGGAGAAATGACGCGCAATTATAAACTCAGGCCAGATGTCCTACTGAAGTCCTCTGTCAATATAAGGGTCAATATATATATATTAAAGCGGAATTTTCTGACTTCGACTTGAGATAATTCGAGAATATTTAGTTTTGAACAAAGATGATTGTCAAACAATATCTTCTGTAGCCGATGCCACAAGACGGGAAACAAATATCGATTTTTTAAGAGGTACAGCAGCCGAATTTCCATCAAATTCAGACAGGATTTACATAAATTCAGAAACAGTCCCATCATGTTGATTGAAAAGTCGCTGAAATTGTTCATCAACATTGTTTTCACTTCACGGCACCACATTTTCTAGTATTTAAGAAATATGTAATTCTGCTGTTGTTCGTTTTGTTGTGGTGTGCTTCCAGGCCAACGCGTAACCAATTTGGTACGCAACGCACATACAACTGATAAGCTGATAAGCAAACCTTCTGCACGAATCCAGCAATCCGGCGATTGCGTGCGCAAAATTTGTTTGGAAATTGATAAACGCTCAGTCGATGCTTGCAGTTTACGCATTTTGCACACGAACTGATAAGCCAGGGTAAACGATTTGTTTTGGTTCTGGTTTTGTGCAATTTTGCACGCGTTCAGGCCCTCCGAATAGCGTATATAAATTAGAGGCAACAGCTGGGGATAGGTCAACAGTTGACAAACAACAAGAAAGCGAAAAAGTTTAGTTTTCCCTTTTCAAAGCGGAACAAAAAGAGAGAAATTTTCAAAATGGGCTGCAAGGGATGTGGAACAAGTAAGTGTAAAATGCTTCATTAGTGCAATTCTAAACTTAGCAACAATTTTGTAAATCTGATAGATTGCCGGTGCTCGGCACAGAAATGCGGTGACAATTGTGCATGCAACAAGGCTTGCCATTGCGTTTGCAAAAACGGACCCAAGGACCAGTGCTGCAGTCATAATAAATAAATAAACATTAAACTTTTTAAAGTTTTGGAACATTTTAAATTAGTTGTGTTGGCTTTTTTTTGTGGCTTGCGGACAACAAGCATGGGAACCAGTAAGGAAAATGAAAATATACAATGAAAAATACAATGGGAAGTAGTGAACATTTTGTGCAAGTACCTCAGTAAAATTGATATTTATGCATCATGTTTTTTAAATATTTTTCGAAAATTTTACTTGGCTGATTTTTTATTAATATTTTTTTTAAGTAGGTAGTTGATATTAAGATTTAATGCACACTAAGTTTTTCAAATATTTTTTTTCTATTAATAGAAAACATTTTTTTGAAGAAATCTTCATGTAAAGTTGATAATTGTGCAAAAACTTAAATATCACAAAAATTAAGGAGATAAAGTAATTAAATGAACATTAATGTATTTATTAATATGAAATAGAGTCGCCTCTTTATTGTGTAACCAATTGCAAGCGGCGGGGCATCGAATTTACCAAGTTATGTAAAGTGTTTACGTCAATAGTTGCCCATTTCTCGACAATGGCCGCTTTTAGTTCCTTCAAGGACTCAAACTGCCTTCCACCCTCATAAACCTTTGCTGAAAGGATGCCCCAAAGGTCCTCAATTGGATTTAAGTCCGGACTTATTGCTGGCCACTGTAATAAGGGAATACCATTGGAACAGAAAAACGACATCGTATGCCTTGCAACGTGTATAGGAGCGTTATCCTGTTGAAATGTCCAGTCGTCGCCATGGAACTCCTCCGCAAATGGTATAAGTTCTCCTTCAAGGAGATCTGTATACATTTCCGCATTGATCCGCCCCGGCACAAAGCAAATGGGAGACTTTCCAGCAGAGCTAAATGCCGCCCATACCATCAGAGAGCCACCACCATGGTTCCGCCTATAGTTCGTCTTTCTGGGATGACTTGGGTCCCGCCAGTACTTTTGATTTCCATCTGGCCCGTCTAGGTTAAACTTCTTTTCATCACTGAAAATCACCTTCATGAACTCGTTGTCCCAAAACTTATATTTTTCATAGAAGGCAAGCCGGGCCTTCTTATGCCGGGGTAACAGTTTTGGTGTCCTTACCTTTGAGTCATATTTGAGGTGCAACTCTTTTCGACAAATCTGTTGCACCCTCTGCCTACTTATTGGCAATTTCAATTCAGCCTTTATTTGAGCGCAACTCATGTTTTTATTCGTTGCTAGCGCCTTTATGTGCCGTTTAGTGCGCGCATCAACTTTTGGTAATGCCCCTCTTCTGTTGTTTCGGGCATATTTCTGTGGATTCTTCAAATAATTCGCGATAGTATTTCGATGTCGACTTAATCTTTTGGCAATTTCTGATATTTTCATGCCACATTCAGCCAAAGTTTCAATTTGCGTTTTTTCTTTTTCATTTAATTCGGCTGCGAGAGGCATTTTTAACCAAAAATAGTCCAAATTTATTAAAAAAAAACTCAAAAACTTGTATCAATACTATTTATAGTCAATTAGTTAACAATATTTAAATGCACTCAATAATTTTTTGCAGCGAGATAATTAATGTGTCACACCAAAAATGGAAATGAAGAATTTTGCACAAATATTAACTTTCTATTAAAGTCATGACTTTGTCTCTTTTAAAATTCTAACGGGACTATAGATTAAAAGCAGATAAGAAACTTATGCATAGAAAAACATCACAAAGCATAAAGAGATAAAACATGTATACTCGAAACATTTATGCGTTTATTAGAACAACTGTAATAAGCAA
Organism: Lordiphosa magnipectinata; assembly: GCA_037044535.1. Classification (NCBI taxonomy): domain Eukaryota; kingdom Metazoa; phylum Arthropoda; class Insecta; order Diptera; family Drosophilidae; genus Lordiphosa; species Lordiphosa magnipectinata. The sequence continues at coordinate 127,670 of JBAMBO010004001.1, forward strand.
AACATATTTTGCACAAATATCAATTTTACTGAGGTACTTTTTCCTCAATTTTATGTAGTCGTTGTCGGTCAGTCTTTCATTATGTCTGTATAAGTCGATCTCAAAGATTACATATCTTGTGTGTTTTAGATATGAAAAATCCCAAATATCAAATAATCTCAACTGATGTGGTCGGTTCTAGGTATCTATAAACCAAAATACGAACCGCAGCATTTGCATCCGTAAAACGAACCTTAAAATGAGAGATTACAAATTTCAATAAATGTAAAAACAGATTTTCAGGCTTGTCCTCGTTTCCGAATCCGATTAATCGGAAATAATTAGAGTTTTGATTTCCAAGAAACTATAAAAGAATTCGGTTGAAACGTTTTATCATCAGGAGTGTCAAATAAAGATAAATGAAAATTTAAAGTAAAAAGCCAGAAATAACAGTCGTTATTTGGAAGCGGAAACATTAAATATTTCAGATTCCTCATGATTTGATCGAAATCGAAAACGGGAACAGGCTGTTAACAATTCGTAGTATTTATTTACATTATTTAATAAATCAAATACAAAAAAGATAGTAATAATAATTTTTGAACAACTTAACTCCTATAATACCAATATAAATACATTAGCATTTCCAAATCGGTCAAAATGCGGACCAATAGTAAAATACAAATATTTCTACGTGACGTGGATAACGTTCATTGCATTGAAATTATGTAATATTTGATTCCGAATTGTTCAAATTTCCACTTCACATTCTGCAAAGATTTGGATACTTTTAAACTCTTTTCCACACCACCTTGAGGTAGAGTTTTGGAGCGGATTTTGTTAAGCGAAAAATAAACTTTCTTGACAACGTTGGTCATTTTATTTTATTTTCCTTTATTTAAGAAAATTGGACTAGAATCGAAATCGCGTTAAAATTTAGAAAAAATGTATATTATTAAGAGAAATTTTTCTGCATTTTGGAAAGGTTGCCCTACAGCCGAAAACTTTGCCTTACAAAAACAGTCCAAAAAGCTAGTATTTTTATAGAATTTCAATGAAAATGATCAACAACACCCATTGCATACTTTGGGGCAGCTACAATATAATCGATTTTTGTGAAAACGGATACAATTACTAAAAAAAACAATTACAAAACGCGTCTTAGTAGGGTAAAAATAGGCATTTATTGCAAATTTGGGCTCAAATTACTAACAATCTTGAAGTGATGGAATCACCACCAACCCTTGAATACACTGGAAGTCTCATTTGGTTGCCTTGTGTAATCAGACGGACATGGTGATATTAACCACATTATTCTAACATTTTTAAGCAATCCTTTAATTAGGTGTATAAATGTTCCATTGCATTTTGATTATAATATAAAATTTTATTAAAATGAATCAGTCGCAGATTTGAATTTACTAAGTAGCTATTTCCGCGAACATTTACTTCGCCTGGCAGCATTTTGATCCAGTCTTGGCGGCGCATTGGCATTGCTGGTTTCCGGCGCAGTTACCACCGCATTTGCCGGATGTACACTGGCAGTCTATGGAAATAAGGATGTTGTTATTAGAATGATTTGATGATTCAATCTTCATATTGCTGCCACTTACTGTTTCCGCATCCTTTGCAAGGCATTTTGCTGGATTATTTTCGCTAAATTGACTTGGCACCGATTAGTTAAAACGTTGAAGTTGATGTGATGATGCTAGTTTGAGGAAACTGACTTTTATACCCCAACTGGGTGAGCTTGACCGATTAAGATAATAAAGCCGTGTGCAGTTGCGCGCCGTCGGCAGGCGCAAAAAGTTTTCTCTAACTTTCGCTGATAACAAAGGCGACGCAGTTTTGCGCACGCTTTGCGATAAGACTCAATGCCCTCCAGTTCTGCTAGTGGCGATTGACCATGCGCGCACTACCTTCTTGGCTGGTTCGAACATGGGTACTTTCATAAGTAGCCCTATGTTAAGCGAGCGCGGAACCACCGAAAACATAAAAAATAATTATGACCTGTATATTCTGTAACCCACCGTGAACCAGAGTACATGGGTACTTTCCTGAGTAACCCTATGGTAATCGAACGCCGAACCAGTGTACGAAAAAAGAAAGAAAAGCAAAGCACAAAACAAATGCAATGCACCGTTTTTTTGTCTTCTAGCTTGCATTGCATTGCTGGAACATTCTTCGCCTTTGTCGTTAATTTCAGTTTGTGACAACATTTGCAGTTGCGCGTAGCTACGAATCCAAAGTGAAACTAAAGTGAAGTGAATAATATACAAAAAAGGTAAGACAAATCACTTAATTCATCTGATATCTGAATTTTAAATTTTATAGATCCGATTAATTCGTCCAATGGAATTGGGCCTGCTGAAGACCACTTGCGTAAGGCTATTGAGCTGCAGAAAAAGCGATTGTGTAAAATTAATAGTACATTTAACAATAATATAAGTAACGTATGTATATAATAACGTAAACGAAAATATAAACAATAATAATTTTTAAGAAATAAACCTGAATGTGAATAATAAATCTATTTTTGTTGCAGCTTGTGTTTTTTAACTTTTCACATGGCTACCCATTTCAGCACCCTTTACATGGGTACCCATTTCAGCACCCCTTACATGGGTACCCTATTCGCTAGTTCGCGGTAAACGGTGTGGTGTCACTAGTCCCCATGTGCGCGGACATTTCATATAAAAACGGAAATGATGAAAAGCATTTATAGGGGTTAGTCCGGTAAGTACTGGTGGTCTTTGAGTAAGTAGTAATTTCGCTACTTACGAACTAGTGCCCGAAACTAGAGGGTGATTTTAGGTTTTTATACACACAAGGGTTTTTTCTAGTGGTGTGCAAAACGGCTTGCATTTACAAATGTATAAAAAGGCAGTGTAGAGCTTCATTAGCTGTCATCTGCTTATAGTAAAAGTCAGTAACAATCAAATAAACAACATAATATTAATTTCAAAATGGGTTGCAAGGCTTGCGGAACAAGTGAGTATAATTGGTAAACACCTACAAAACGAATTTCTGGATCACAAACCCTTCTCTCCATTATAGACTGTCAGTGCTCGGCTACCAAATGCGGCGACAACTGTGCCTGCAGTCAGCAATGTCAATGTGCCTGCAAGAATGGACCAAAGGACAAATGTTGCACCAACAAAAACTGAAAACAAAGTCTAAATAAAATCTGTCTTCACAACAGACTTAAATCCATTTATCTTTTCTATTTTTGGGCAAAGGATAGATAGGTAGTTCCGGCTGACCCTTTGCAAGGCCACACATAGACCTTACGGTCCTTAGTGAGGCCGGGTGGTTTTTTCTGGGTACCATTAGAAATCCTAGAGGATGTTTGACGTTTTGGCAAATGCCAATTAGTTGTTTGGGAGACTTCCTTGCCGCCTCTTCAAGAGAGGTGAGACGGGGAGTGCAGATGTCTTAATCTTGTCTTAGCGATCGCTGGGCAGCTGCAGATGAGGTGTTCCAGAGTTTCGACGACTCCAGGCTTCTTACATTTCCTGCAGATGTCCGTTGTCGTGATTCCTAGCTTTTTCGCGTGAGCAGCTGCTAGGCAGTGATCAGTTAGTATGCCTATAAGCAGTCTACAGTCTCTTCTTTGGAGCTGTAGCATATAGTGCGTGAGTTTTTTGTCTCTTGTCTTGCACATGATTTTTGAGATTCTGCAGCCGGTTGTGTTCTTCCACTTTTCCTCTGCTTCTTTCTCCGCTATCTCCTCCATCTTGCTGTATAGCGTCTGTACGGAGATAGATATGTTTAGTGTTGCTTCTTGGCTTAGTGCGGTTCCGGCTTTTGCAAGACTGTCAGCCATTTCGTTTCCATCAATGCCCCGGTGGCTGGGAATCCAATAGATTTGCACCTTTCTAGAGATGCTGAGGGAATCTATTGCCTCCCTGCTTGCCAGAACATTTTTGTAATTAATGGTGTGTCTCTGCATTGCTTTGATTGCCGCTTGGCTGTCAATGTATATGTTTATTTGGTTGTTTGGTGCGTATTGTTATTGTTATTATGTTAATGTTATAATGTGTTATTGTTATTCAATGGCATAGTAAAAACTATAACAATCATTTTTGATTTTACTATGCAATTTTTGTACTAAAATCAATTAATATGCACTTTGATTCAACTAGAATCTTATTTAATCACCTAATTTTCTTTGCACCATTTATATGAACTATTCGGGGAATTCGAACTTGAGAATAACAAGTGGTCTGATGTTGTTAGGCAGATGGTAGATTCAATTCAATACAACCGGTAGAGAGTACGTTCCAATTGTGTTTCAGACCAAGGGCCCCGAGTTCGAATCCCCCCCGCAGAGTAAGTAAACATTTTTCAATACAATTTAATATAATTCGGTGTTTTTCAGAGTCCAACTGGTGGTGGCTTCAATGGGGGATTCCTACTCATGATTCAGAACAAAGTAATTGGATTAAAAATTTAATTTAAGAAATATATAAAAAATATTAAAGAATACACACGTAATATTTACGAATTCCATATTTAACGCTTAATCAATGGTGATAATGTTAAAGTCAAAGTGTAAATATTGAAATTTCAAAACATTTTTGCCTCAGTGTGTATGTATATCTTCATTGAAAAAAATCGTAGAAATGTTTTTGATAGTTTATTTCAAAGTTAAGGAGTAGTTCTTTCCTATAATATATAAAGAAAGTCAAAACAGAAGTATAGGTTATATTCAAAACGCGTCTGAAAATGGTTAAAATACGCATTTTTACAACTTTAAGCTAGAATTACTAAAAGTTTCGACGTGATGGACCATTTCTGAAAACAGATTCGTGTACTGCACACGAAAATCATCTAGAATCACCAACAACCCTTCAATATACTGGAAAAAGTTTAATTTTGTTGCCTTGTGCAATTTATTAAATAAAGTTTTTAAATGATTTTCATCAAACATTCTTGGCTGAGTTATTTCCCAAACTCAGCAATAGATGGCTTTGACCATTTGCTTGCCAGTTTGTTATATGGCAGCTATATAATATATTCTTCAGATTTTGACCAAACTTCCCGAAATTGTGTGGAAACTGATAATATTCATAGCTGGAAAGTAAAAAGACGATACCATTGAAAACAAAAAAGTTTTTCTTAATAGAACTATGTTTTCTACCGATCGTACCTATGGCAGCTATATGCTATAGTCATCCGATTTGGTTCAAACTTTGCAAAATTGTGTGGTAGCATGTAATACTGATCAGTAACAAGTTTGGGAGCGATAGCAACGAAAACAGAAAAGTTTTTCCTGCTAACACTTTTATCTTCCGTTGTGTACTCATATTGACGAACAGAAAAAACTCTGTTGCTGACATAACATTCTAAGAGTTTGTGTGTATTTGGAGGAAGCAGTGTCCTAATTTTATATAAGCCCGTCCAACGCTTGGGCAACATCTAGGAAAATGGCAGAATAGTATTCGTGGTGCTCATACGCAGTCCGAATATCTGAAGTTAAACGATTGACATGCTCAATGGTCCTGGTCCCGTGTTTTGCTCGGAACCCAAATTAATGTGAAGGAATTATATTTTGTGCATGGTTATCAATTTTGCGAAGTAAGATCTTCTCAAATACTTTTGATAAACAAGGTAGCAGGCTAATGGGTCTATATGATGACGCTTGTGTTTTATCCTTTCCTGGTTTCTGAATCATTTTGATTGTCGATTTCTTCCACTGAATTGGAAAGTATCCACATCGCAGTACGGCATTGAAGATTCTCGAGATATACGTATTGGCAGGAATTGGAAGTTCCATAATCTTTTTAGGCGTAATAAGATCATGTCCTGGTGCTTTTTTGGGGTTAAGTTCTGATATAACCTTTTTGAAGCGAATGACCTTTGATTGGGTAAGTCAGTGCGGCAGTGGGAATCAGTGGCAGTGCATATGCATTGGTTGGTGGATTCGGCTGGAAAATATTTCTTAAGTGAAGTGCAAAGACATTTGCCTTTTCTTCGTCGCTGCGGGCCCATTTTCCTCTCTGATCCCTCAAAGGCGTGTCTACCTTTGCAGGTGGCTTTATGCTTGCGTGTGCTCTCTATAGGGGGAATTTGGTGCTTGTAGGCGATAGTTTTTCGATGTAACGGCTATGGGCTAGCTGCTCCTCAGCTTCGAGTGCTTTGTGAAGTACGCGTTCTGCATGTCTCAGGCGAGTCCTTGCAGCAGGCGACCGATTGCTCTGTCATTCTCTTCTTGCACGCCGCTTTTCAGTCACCAGCCGGTCTATAAAGCTGTTCGTTAATCTACGATCTTGCTTAGGTGTTGTTGTTGATGTTGTTAGTGGTCTCGAGTGATGAGCTGCAGCAGTAATGATTGAGCTCAAGGCTAGGACTTTTCAATGTCTCTTCGCTGTTTATGGTTGGGCTCAGTTCAATGTGACTGCTAATATATTTTATGTATTTGAGCCAGTTTGTCTTATGTGATGTCACTCTCCGAGGATGCTCTCTGAGCTGAGGACACTCCAGAAGGGTATAAAATAATCGGAGCATGGTCTGACGACAAATCTGCGAGTGCTTCTGCAGTTACCAAATTTTGTGGAACTTTTTTTGTTATGACAAAGTCTATAAGGTCGAGTATTTTCTTGGGATCTGCTGGCCAATTTGTATTCCTACCCGGAGATACATAGTCGAGTTTGTTTGAAGCGCGCATAAGTACGCTATACAGTTGCTTCCCTTTTGGATTAGTCAGTCTAGAGCCCGAGTGCGGATGTTTCGAGTTGTAGACAAAAAAGTTTTTCTAACCAAGACAACTCTTCCACCGAAAGTTCTTATGGCAGCTATAGGATATAGTCATCCGATCCGAACGGTTTCGACAAATGTGCTGCGTCTTTGTACCAAAAGACTTCGTGCAAAGTTTGGTTAAGATAGCTTTTAAACTGACGGAGGAGATAGCATAGAAACAGACAGACGGGCGGACAGACGGACATGGCTATATGAACTCAGCTCGTCTTGCTGAGCAAGAATATATATACTTTATGTGGTCGGAGATGCTTCCTTCTATGCGTTACAAACATCTGGTCAATTTTAATATACTCTCTACAAGGGTAAAAAAAGAACGCGTGGATCTCAGAGACTATAAGCGATAGAGCCAGAAGTTTTGGCATGTTTGTAGGTGTAAACCGTACCTAGATCAAGTTTGTTGCAGATGTGGATATCATTAAGTATCATCGGCATCAACAGCCGAGTCGATAACGCAATGTCCGTCTATCCGTCTGTCCGTCCAGCTGCATGACCACCTAGATCTCAGAGAATAGAAGTGCTAATGCAACCAAATTTTAAATGTAGACTCCTATTGTAGACTCCATTGTGTAGATTCCCGCCACTACAATGAAAAGTTATGAATTGCTCCTAGCATTTCAAAGATAATGCTCTATAATTTTAGATAGATCGTATAATAAATCGACGAATTATAGGGATAATACATTTTGTCTTAGATTTGGAGTCATCGGTCCATTAATAAAAAAAAATTGCATACTTTTCGGCTATTCCTTAAGGAAAACTAATTTCGTCATATGTTTGGGATCATCATGGACATTCTGCTATCATAATGTTAATATGTTAGCATTAATGTTAGTGCTCTGTTAATTTACATACTTTCGTATTCCATATTTCGAAGTCGGGAACGCTCTCGATTTTTTTTTTTTACATTTTTCTAGCAAAGGGACATTTGCTAGGAATCAGGGACTAAAACCGAAAGAAATATCGGTTCCGGTCACGTACAAAGAACTGCTTATAGTTCTATTGATAACTCATATAGTTCTGGGAATTTATAGAAATTTTCTTTCCACCATTTCAGTATATCGGTATTAGAACTCCATCTTTTAACAACTCCCAGTCGAGTAAAATAAAAGTTTTATGCATTCCGAAACGCAATTTTCGGTTCGGCTCATCAAAATTATAGACATTCTGAGACCTAGCGACTTTGTTGTTATCTGGTCATCATTGCGCTAGAAATCTCACCGCAAGTAAAGTGGAGACTTAATAAAAGTTCCTAATAGACGTTTTGATCCTTGATTCCAAGGTTTGTAAAACGATTCGCAAAAGCAAGTTGTTAATATATCGATACAATGCTTAATTAATTATAGTTTTCTGAGTTGGGCTTTGTCGATTTCACTTTTAAAAGATGAGGATAAATTATTATTATTAATAAGGAAATTATCTTATCAATGTAATCAAATTAAAGTCTCAGCCAATCTCGATTTTTCCATCTTTCAACTTGTTTTGTCGTTCTATAAATGCTTTAAGAAAATAACGATATGTCGATATCTACAAAATAATATAAAAAATGTTTTATTTCGAGTTCTCCCACAATCAAATATGGGAAAAATCTCTTAGCAGCCGTTGCTGGTGACAGTTTTCATGCCAAACCGCAAAATGAAACGCCATAATAAATGCCAATTTTAACTGCAATACGACATTGGTTTAAAGTGTTTATAAATATGTACACAGTCCTTGAATGCAGAGCGAGTAGAGTGCCAATCAAACTACGAGTATCAATGATTATTTTTCACTTAATCGGAAACAAACAACAAAGTTGTGTCACAGTTGGCTGCTTCAAAAAGTAAACCAAAACTACTTACAATTTGCATTGCCAATCAAGAAGTCGGTCTCTTTATGGTAAATCACAAAATAAACAAAATGTCCAAATGTCAAAAACATTTTAATGCTATTTTGATTTTAGACAAATTTCACATTCAGTTTGAACGTACAAAACATTTTGCTTTTCTAAGTAAATTTGAAACGAAAATTCAATTTCCCTTTTTTGTGTGTGGTTTATGACTCTTATTCTCGTGAATTGCAATACAAAACAAATTAGATTTGTTAAGGATCAATTTTATAACTTTAATCAAATTCCACAAAACTAAAACTAAATTTAAGCTCTGAAAACTCCTTTGGCACGCAAAAAAAGTCTTCCTTTATCTCATGTTTCAGTTTTACCATCTTTATATCTATTTATGTATCTTAAACAGCTGTTGCCTACTGGCGGCACTTTGGTCGACAATTTGATGGTTCCGCTTCCGCTTTCACTCTCCCACCATCTGGACAGTCAAAATATTTATGCAGCAACAAAAGGCAAATCATTAGCATAATCAAATGTGCGTGATTCGCGTTTTTTCCCCAACTTTCGTTGCGTGTTGTGGCCATTTTGCTTCGTTTTGTTGTTTCATCATGGCATGAAGGAGCTGCCTGGGTGAGGAGGCAAATAAGTGTCAGTTTTGGGTAATCTGGTGCAAATAATTTGACAAGTAAACGGCTGGTCGATCGAATCATTGCGTGCCTTGTGTTATATGTCAGCGCAAAACTTATAAAAATTACTCGAACTCGAATTAACTCACACAATTAGAAACGAGAACACAGTATGGCGTCTGCTTCAGATTTAGTGGCCAGGGAAGAGGAGAAGGGGCTAACCGTGGAGACCCCCTTGGGTAAGTGTAGAGACCAAGGTTAGCAACTTTTAATACCCCCATCTTTGCAGACCACCAGCTGAAAATTTGCCAGCTCTCTGCACGCTCATTAATTCGAGGAATTTTCACTATGTTACTTTGCAATTTGTGCTTTTTTGGCTTGCTCTTTCTCGTGTACCTGTACATGAATACCCTGTGTGAGCAGCAACAGCAAAGCATTTTGAAGACTGTGTACATCATTGAAGCTGTCTTGACCTTTGTGCTGCTCTACCATGTGGGCGTAAGTATTTATTTGAAGCAAGGCTGCAAACCCCTTAAGGCTATGACGGAATAACAGTAAAACAAAATGTTCTAAGTGAGATTGTGCTAGAATATGAGAAACTTTTTAATGAAATTGGTTAATCGGAACTGGGTCTACTTGAAGTAGCCGAGAATCTAAATATTTTAAAAACACCAGCAAAATGGTCAGTTTGACGAAATTAAGTTGTTCGGTTCGGCCGAAACAAATTTTTTATACTCTGTACCAAAGGTACACAGAGTATATTCGGACCCAAAACCAATTCTCGGTGAATTCTCTTCCAGAACTCTCTTTCGGTTGGTTGGAAATCTCTCGTGTGTTTTTCGGGAGATTTAGCAAAGTTCACATCCCAATCAATTTTGACAAGCAAACTTAATTTTGGAAATGTAAACATTTTTTTTCTCGATAATAATATCTGATTAGAATAATAAACACGCAAAAAAACACAATCAAAAAATTTTAGTTAAACATCAAATTAATTCATAACTAGAAAATGTGAAATTTTGTTGCGAAAGATGCAGCCCTGGTTTTTGAGATGAAACTTTAAGTGGAACAGTTTTAGATTTTCAAATATGAAAATGATACCGACGGATTCCTCGATCGTTATAATCAACAGAGGCCAAAATCGCTAGGGATTTCCAGGACACCCCCATTAAGTTTGGGCAAAAGTATGTGACAGGCAGGGTTCTCAAATTACCGTACAAAGTACCGTACTTATGTTCGGTACACAAAAAGTACTGAACATAGCCAAGTACCGTACTCAGACAAGTACGTTAAATGTTTCGTTACGTACGGTACGAAAATCACAAGTACAGTAAATAATTTGTAGCGCACCGACCGAAAAAAATAAGAACGGTACAGCATCGTAACGTACCGACCAATAAAAATAAGTACCGAACTTTTTTGTGTTGAGCACTCGTGCGTAATAAACATTTTTAATTTAGTACAGTTAAGCACAAAATTATTTTTATACCCGTTACTCGTAGAGTAAAAGGGTCTACTAAAGTCGTGCAAATGTATGTAACAGGCAGAAGGAATCATTTCCGACCATATAAAGTATATATATTCTTGATCAGCATCAACAGCCGAGTCGATATAGCCATGTCCGTCTGTCCGTCTGTCCGTCTGTCCGTCTGTCCGTCTGTCCGTCTGTCCGTCTGTCTGTATGAACACCTAGATCTCAGAGACTAGAAGAGCTAGAGCAACCAAATTTGAAATGTAGACTCCTATTGTCTGCACGCAGATCAAGTTTATTTTCAATTTTTGCCACGCCCCCTCACGCCCCCGCAATTTGGAAAAAACGTCATATCTCCTACAGTTTTGATGATAGATGGTTCGTACTTTCTAGAGATATCTAGTACTCAAAATTATTTATCGATTTGCTGAGGGAATGATAAAGATCGGATGAACGATACTCAAGTTATGAGCAAAAAACGATCAGTTAACACGCACCACCCACCCCACCCATAACCTAAGCATTGCGTTCAGCAGCAATCTTAGTGAGAGAGAGAGAGAGAGAGAGAGAGACTTAGAGAGCGCACTGTGTTGTGCGGATAATAAATAGCCGAGTTAAAAAATGTTGCATACTTTTCGGCTGACCCACCTCAGGCATACAGGAAGGCTATTAAACATTTGTTTCCATGAGTAACGGGTATATCGAAGTCGGTTAGAGCCGACTTTAACTTACGCTCTCGTTATTTAAAGGGCGCTGTCCATGGGTACGAAAACGGCCGCGAATTAAAAAAACTCTACATAAAAAAAACTGCTAAGGAAATTTTGTGTGTGGCCGTTTCAAATTCGGTTTCTACCAATCGCGACAAATGCTTACTTTTGCCACTACGTTTTGTTCAAGCGCTGTTAAGTGCTGTGACGTGAACAAAATATGTTTTTTTCTTATTTGTGCGGCGAAATTGAATGGCAAAATGGAAAATGAGCGCAGCTAAAAAAAAATCCTGCAGAAAGCGTCGCCTAATGGCACTTTCTATGGAAGTGAGGAGCTAGGTGCGGGACTTGGCGGATAAGAAACACTCGGAAACCCGCCAGAGAACACCGGCGGACCAACATCATGTGGCGTCTCCTGTCACCACAAACCACAAGCGAGGAGCTTAAAATCTATTTAGATTGAACAGCTGCCAGTGCTCAATGATCGCGACAGAAAAACGGCCACAAACCAAATGCCCGCTCCCAGTTCAGTGGACAGCGAACTGCTGCCCTCCTATCAGGCGGATCGGGCAACGAGGATGTGCCCTACATCAATGCGAATTATATCAAGGTAAGAAATGGGCGAACCAAACTTCTACTTTATAAATCACTTCCATTTCTTAACGTTAAAACGATTTTATTTACAGACTTTGTGGTAGGTGAGTTATTTAAACCTTTTCACCGTGACTGAAGACTTATTAAATGCATAAGGCCAATTCACAGCTAAGGTATCTCCATGGAAATAAAACCTCTAAATGCTTAAGAAACTGCCACTAATCACCACACATAACTACAGTGTGGTCCATTTTAAAATTGACATTTAATTTTGAGATAAAAAAAAAACGGCACGATATTTTTCTAAGGTTGAACATTTATTGGAAAGGTTGGTTCATGTCATTTATTTATGAAAAACAATTTCGGTCAAACGACCACCACGGCTGACTTGGCAGTAGCCCATTCGATCCACCCAATTTTTGAGAGCATTTTCAATTGATTCGGCAAGTATGTCAGTAATAGCAGCTCGAATCTCGTTCTTTAACTTATCAATTGTTTCAGGATTGTTTGCATAACATTTGTCCAATGACCGCTCCCCAAAGATAATAGTCTAACGGTGTCAGATCACAGCTTTTTGGTGGCCAATTCTCATCTTCATATTTGCTGATTATTCGATTTCGAAGATAGGGCGCAAAAGATTGATTGTGGCAGGTTGCGCCGTCTTGTTGAAACCAAATATCGTCCAAGTCTTCCGCTTCAATTTCTTCGAAGAACCAATCACTTAACATTGCGCGGTAGCGCTCACCATTCACGGTCACGGAGTCTCCTTTCTTTAAAAAAAAAACGAGAGCGTAAGTTAAAGTCGGCTCTAACCGACTTCGATATACCCGTTACTTATGGAAACAAATGTTTAATAGCCTTCCTGTATGCCTGAGGTGGGTCCGCCGAAAAGTATGCAACATTTTTTAACTCGGCTATTTATTATCCGCCAGATATTAATAGATATTTGTCAATTACTAAATCCAACATAAATGACTCCAAATTCATCACGATAAACAGATCAGACAACAAAACTTTTGAAAACGTATCACCTTTCCTAATAAAAACGAGAGCGTAAGTTAAAGTCGGCTCTAACCGACTTCGATATACCCGTTACTCATGGAAACAAATGTTTAATAGCCTTAGGCCCAATTTCTCAAAAGTTGCGGTTAGGTACCGGCCGGTCAAATTTGCCGGCCGGAATTACCAGAGGTTAAGTCTTTTGGTTTTCTCAGCGAGACTTACCGGCAGGTTCACCCGATAGCGATTAATTGCTATCGCTGCAAAAGTGTGACCTGACACTGTCGACGAAACAGCTGTATGTTTTGGCATTTTTTAATGCTTGTTGTCGCTGGTTGTTATTTGGCAAAATAGTTAAATAAAATAGCATGCGATGATGAATCACTGTGAAACACCGAAAAGACCAAGAGCGAAGAACTTTTCTGCGGCTGAGGAACATTCGCTTGTAGACTTTTAGAGTCAAACAAATCCATTTTTGGATTCGGAGACCTGGAAGCAGAAGACCTGGGCTTGGAGATCAGTATGCCGCCATGCCGGAGTTCATCGCCCTTGGAAAGACTTACGGGATAAGTACGAGAATTTAAAAAAACGATCGCGAAAATATTTCGCAATTAAGAAGCGGGAGACTTCTGGAACTGCGGCGGCTTTCCCAGCCCCGCTGGAGTCTTGTATATTTCCAAAAAATTCGTGGCAAGATCCCAAGCACAGCCACAGGATTGGAAAATGTGGCTGAAAATTATGGTACGTTTTTATTTATGATATGTAAGCTTTAAAAATATTTAATTGGCTTCTTAAATTTTAGCACAAATCAATCAGTCAGTGCCTGTTTGTGATGGACAGTAATGCAATAGCACAGTTTGCCGAATGAAGTCTGACTCAACAGAAGTCGCCCGCAATGATAAGGAAGAAGAACCTTGCATAAGAGCGCAGCGCCACCATAAGTTTGCTCTCTGACAACAATCCACGATTCCTGTTAACAATCCAAGTCATAATAAATGGAATCACAACTGAAGTTAGGGTTTTACCTGTTACCTAGCGAAGATATTTGCTCCTAGCAAGAATTATTTGACATGCTGAGTTTGTTAACCTGAATCGTTGAACAAATTTGGCATCATCCAGATCAGTAAAATAATAAATACTCTCCCTGTACTCTCTCGCTTTATTTATTCGTTGCTCCGTCTTGGGTTATGTGGGTATAACCACCACCATGTTGGCCTTTGTGGCAATACCGTTCCTGGTGCTGGCCGTGCGTGTATATAATATTTTCATTATGGTGCACACGTATCAGCGGTTAGATCACTATCGGTATACCACATCGCATGAGGCAATTGGTGGTGCCATTGACCAGGTGGGTCCTTCGATTTTGCAGACGGCGGGCAGTAAGTTTGCCTGCTTTGCTTTATGCCGGCGTGGCGCTCAAAACATATGCCATGAATGCGGCGGCTGCTAATCTGCTGAACAGAAAGTTCCATATCGCCGCGCCTGTGTCTTCTTGTCTTACCGCCTGAATCTTCCATTTCCATTATTTTCCAAATTTGTTTATTTATAAACATTTTGTTTTGGCAATTGACAAAGTAAACAATACAAATTTTGGGCACAGCTGTTTGTCGATCGATAAAAATATCGATAATTCTATCGAAACTTGCCGGCAGGTTAAAATTTGACCCCATCATGAGGCAGCGGTTAACTTTGCCGCTCGGTTCTCGCCAAAGACAGCATGAGACACGCGAATTCGGCTAACCTGCCGGTAAGTGTGACTAACCGGACATTGAGAAATTGGGCCTTACTGTATGCCTGAGGTGGGTCAGCCGAAAAGTATGCAACATTTTTTAACTCGTCTCTCTCTCTCTCTCTCTCTCTCTCTCACTAAGATTGCTGCTGAACGCAATGCTTAGGTTATGAGTGGGGTGGGTGGTGGGTGTTAACTGATCGTTTTTTGCTCATAACTTGAGTATCGTTCATCCGATCTTTATCATTCCTTCAGCAAATCGATAAATAATTTTAAGTACTAGATATCTCTAGAAAGTACGAACCATCTATCATAAAAACTGTAGGAGATATGACGTTTTTTCCAAATTGCGGGGGCGTGAGGGGGCGTGGCAAAAATTGAAAATAAACTTGATCTGCGTGCAGACAATAGGAGTCTACATTTCAAATTTGGTTGCTCTAGCTCTTCTAGTCTCTGAGATCTAGGTGTTCATACAGACGGACGGACGGACGGACAGACGGACAGACGGACAGACGGACATGGCTATATCGACTCGGTTGTTGATGCTGATCAAGAATATATATACTTTATATGGTCGGAAATGATTCCTTCTGCCTGTTACATACATTTGCACGACTTTAGTAGACCCTTTTACTCTACGAGTAACGGGTATAACAAGAAAGAAAGTCGGTCAAGCCCGACTATTACATACTCTGCACCCTTAATGTCGCAGCTCGAATTTGGTCACGAGTCAAACGGCCAGTTAACACACAACGCAGTGCGCTCTCTAAGTCTCTCTCTCTCTCTCTCTCTCTCTCTCTCTCTCTCTCACTAAGATTGCTGCTGAACGCAATGCTTAGGTTATGGGTGGGGTGGGTGGTGGGTGTTAACTGATCGTTTTTTGCTCATAACTTGAGTATCGTTCATCCGATCTTTATCATTCTTTCAGCAAATCGATAAATAATTTTGAGTACTAGATATCTCTAGAAGGAACGAACCATCTATCATCAAAACTGTAGGAGATATGACGTTTTTTCCAAATTGCGGGGGCGTGAGGGGGCGTGGCAAAAATTGAAAATAAACTTGATCTGCGTGCAGACAATAGGAGTCTACATTTCAAATTTGGTTGCTCTAGCTCTTCTAGTCTCTGAGATCTAGGTGTTCATACAGACAGACGGACAGACGGACAGACGGACATGGCTATATCGACTCGGCTGTTGATGCTGATCAAGAATATATATACTTTATATGGTCGGAAATGATTCCTTCTGCCTGTTACATACATTTGCACGACTTTAGTAGACCCTTTTACTCTACGAGTAACGGGTATAAAAATAGAGGAAAGCTAACTTCGGCTCGACCGAAGTTTATATACCCTTGTAGCTTGTATGATTTTTATAAATTAGTAGCCTAATTCCACTGACACAAATATGTACATTCGGCCAAATGTACACATTTTTGACAAGGCCTTTTATATACATTTTCTACACCTAATTTCTATGGCAGCTGTACCATATAGTTGTCCTATCAAACTTGGTGGAATTATGTGAAAGCATAGAAAACTTATAAATACGAGATTTGGGGACGTTTGCGTTGAAGACATAAAAGTTTTTCTCACTAAAATAACATTTTCGACCGATGGTTCCTGTGGCAGCTATATGCTATAGTCATCCGATCTGGCCGGTTTCGACAAATGTGCAGCGTATTTGTACCAAAAGACGTCGTGCAAAGTTTCGTTAAGATAGCTTTAAAAATGACGGAGGAGATAGCATAGAAACAATGGTCAATTGGCTTTAGCTGCTGCACCAATTGAGCTTTGTATGGCTTCGTGGCAAGGTCTTTACGCAAAATTCGTTTCAAAGAAGTGCGCGAAATGTCCAATTGTTGAGATCGACGGCGAGTTGACGTCGATTGTTGTTCACGCACATTTTCAGCAACCGCAGCAATGTTTTCGGTCGATTGCACCGGACAAGTACGTACACGGGTTGGTTTATCCACCAACATTCCAGTTTCACGAACTCGCTTCACGAATTGATCCACAAATTGAGTTTTCGGAACATTTTTTTGTTAAAAGTTTTTTTCAAATTTCGCACAGTTTGAGTCGAGGACTCACCTCTTTGGAAATATGATTTTTAATATTTCCCAACTTTTTTCAAGCGAATAGCGACCCATTTCGTAAATGTCAAAGTTTTTACTAAATATTAGTCGCTTTCCGAATGAAATTTGACGTTTTTAAAGTCAAGTTATGACTAATTATAGTTCAAATTCCAAACACTATATGGACCACTTTGTATATAACCATGTTTAAGATAATACTGAACCGTGATAAATCCCATGGATGACCATGAGTACTGGAAGTACCTTCAACCCAAACAGCCACAGCTGGCAAAAGTAACTGAAGTAGCGCTGGCTGTGACGGCCACTCGGGTGTCTGTGGAACATGCGTTTATTGCCTTACACTTAACACTCATGACAATAGCAATTATTATTGAATAACACTTATGCATTACATCTAACAGGCTCTTGTACTAATATACAAGTAAAAATTGTGGATAATGGTCATCCATACATGGTTCGGGGTTCAGTATTGTCATAAACAGGACAATGTAGTTGTGTTTGGTCATTTGTGGTCTTGAAAAGCAATTCTTAAGCACTTTGCGGTTTTATTACCATGTATATCCCTTAGCTGCGAATTGCGCTTATGCATTGATCCTGACAGTGATTGGAAACGTACTCAATTTTCTTACCTAGGTAAGGTACAAGGTAAATGTCAAAAAATATACCTAAGTACATAAGGTAAAAGGTATAAGGAATTTCTAGTACCTAGGTAAAGGCAAAGGTACAAAACAAGAACTTTTAAATTAAAAACCATGTTTCACCCATTTATATTAGTAATAAATATTAACTGTACGGGCTTAAATCAAGCTATAAGGTTAGAAATGGAACATTTTAATTTCATATGATGTTATATAATGTAACCTATTCTTTTACTTGTTGGTGCCTCTCCTGCTAAAAAAATGTTCACAAGGGGCAAAATGGTATTAAACTTATAAAAAATATTACAAATATTATTATACTAAAGCAGAGATTTAGGGCCGATTTCACATCTTCTACATTGAGCTATCTGTCACATAAAATAACAAATAACAGAGTACAATCTAGGACTATCTGACACATAGCAGCTATCTGGGAGAACTGAAGTCGGCCCCTAAAAGATTTGCTTTTATCGGCAAGATAAGTAAAGGTTTTTATTTCAATATTAGAATTTTCATAACAACTCTCAGTTTCATCCTGGTAGCTTAAAAGTCTTCAGAACCCTTTGTGTTTGATCTCTCATTGACAACTGTTTCCAAATTTTCCGTTATTTCTTCAATAAGCCAATCCTTAAAACACTACAATTTAGTTGTTTTAATATGGTTCAATTTAAATTTTGAACGTATCATAATGGAAAAAATCAAAGTCATTGTATCGCTAGAAGTCAAGTTTTCAATTAAAGAAAATCGTTTAGAGCATCTTTATGTGGATCACAATATTTCAAATTATTCATGCATTGAAGCTTATATATTATTAGAAGTAAAGTAGACAGAAAAATCCTAAATAACAACGAGATTTGTCGTAGAAAAGATCAATAGTCTTAGCGAAAATGTCAGTAACATTATTTCATAATGTCGTAAAAACTGTTCCATTTTGTGGCGCAAGAAGCTATTAATTTAAGTATACAAGTTTTCTTAACTTCATGTGGTGTTAGTGTGGATCTACTATCAGCATTTCAAATTGCCGTTACTTTCGCTAAGGAAGAATTGTAGAGCCTGTTTTGCATCTTTCGTGACAACTAAGCTCAAAGTGTGTGATGCGCATCCAAAGTGATTTGGCAAAATAGTTTCAGCAACAGCTGAATTACCTTTAAATCAGGCTCTTCTCTTTCACTTTCGTAAAAATTTCTCGATTTAAAATCGGTATTCAGTAATAGTCCGCCTTCCTTTTATCTAGCAAGGATCGTATAGATTTTGAGTTTACTGATTTGTCAGTAACGGAAAGTGGTTTGAATCATTCTTTATGATATTGGCTATATTCTTTACCGTGATAGTTATCGCGGTTCAGTGTTGTTAAAAATCCTGAAAATGTGATGTGGTCTTAAAATGCAGTTTCTTAAGTATTTAGCTGTTTTTTTTTACCATGGAAATCCCTTAGCTGCGAATTGCACTTGATTGGCATTAACGTGTTTCAATATTATTATTAGTTTTTATAGGTTTAAATAACTCAACCACCACAAGGTCTGTAACTAAAATCGTTTCACACTTCGTGTACTTAATTAAAAATTATTTTGTACTTAAGTATACTAAATTAAAAATGTTTAGTACGCACGAGTGCTGAACACAAAACAGTAGTCGGTACTTAAATTTTAGTGCGCGGTACGTTACGACGCTGTACCGTCCATATTTTTTTCGGTCGGTGCCTTACAAATAATTTATCGTACTTCTGTTTTCGCCAAAGGAATGAGCGATACTCTTTCAGCTGCTACTGCAGGTGGGTCATTTCTTTTTGAAACCGAACGGTTTTAAAATTTACCATTTTTGATTTAAATAAAAAAAAATCCGAAACTAGATCTCAGCACTCCCACCAAAACGGGATTTTCGGTTTTGCAAATAAAATTTTTGTTAATTTTATAAACAATTTTAAAAATCGTCAAAAACGGATAAATGGAAAAAAGGTTTTTTAAAATCTGGATTTTTTAGGTTTGGTTTATCGGACAGGTCTTGTGTTAATATTGCTGAATAGTATTTTATTGTATCAATCAAAATCCAAATATAATAACTTTTTAAATTGTTTAATAATATTAAGTAATTGTTGCTAAAGTTTATATATAGTTTTTTCTCAGTGTTAACCACCATGATATAGGTTCTAAGAATATTCATGTTATTGCCCTAAACATATCTTAAATTGCGGTGCTTTCAAAAAGATGGAGACTTTTATAGTTCAAAAGATATTAATTTTTGAAGTTAGAAAATTGTTAAAGCTTTTTTTAGGGGCATATTTTTATTTGTTTATAACTTCAAAATATCTTATAAACTAAAAAAGTCTCCATCTTAATAATTTGTATATCCTTAGGCCCAATTTCTCAATGTCCGGTTAATCAAACTTACCGGCAGGTTAGCCAGATTTGCGTGTCTCATGCGT
The DNA here is from genome assembly GCA_037044535.1 of Lordiphosa magnipectinata. Taxonomy (NCBI): domain Eukaryota; kingdom Metazoa; phylum Arthropoda; class Insecta; order Diptera; family Drosophilidae; genus Lordiphosa; species Lordiphosa magnipectinata. The sequence goes on from JBAMBO010004001.1 coordinate 147,513, forward strand.
TCTTTGGTGAGAACCGAGCGGCAAAGTTAACCGCTGCCTCAAAATGGGGTCAAATTTTAACCTGCCGGCAAGCTGCGATAGAATTATCGATATTTTTATCGATCCACAAACAGCTGTGACCAAAATTTGTATTGTTTACTTTGTCAATTGCCAAAACAAAATGTTTATAAATAAACAAATTTCTGACATCCACGCAATGAAAATTGAAGATTCATTTGGTAATACAAGAAGACACAGGCGCGGCGAAGTGGAACTTTCTGTTCAGCAGAATAGAAGCCGCCGCATTCATGCCAAATGTTTTGAGCGCCACGCCGACAAAAAGCAAAGCAGGCAAACTCACTGCCCGTCTGGAAAATCAAAGGACCCACCTGGTCAATGGCACCACCAATTGCCTCATGCGATGTGGTATACCGTTAGTGATCTAACCGCTGATACGTGTGCACCATAATACAAATATCCACACGCACGGCCAGCACCAGGAACGGTATTACCACAATGGCCAACATGGTGGTGGTTATACCCATATAACCTAAGACGGAGCAGCGAATAAATAATGCGAGAGAGTACAGGGAGAGTATTTATTATTTTACTGATCTGGATGATGCCAAATTTGTTCAACGATTCAGGTTAACAAACTCAGCATGTCAAATAATTCTTTCGAGAATTAGAGATCAAATATCTACTCTAAGTAACAGGTAAAACCTTAACTTCAGTTGTTATTCAATTTATTATGATTTGGATTGTTAACGAGAATCGTGGATTGTTATCAGAGAGCAAACTTATGGTGGCGCTGCGCTCTTTTGCAAGTGGCTTCTTCCTTATCATTGCGGGCGGTTTATGTTGAGTCAGAAAAAAATTTTATATAAAATTTAGCAACAATTACTTAATATTATTAAATAGTTTAAAAATGTATAAAACTATGATTTAAGTACAGCAAAATACTTTTCAGCAATATCAACAGGAATCCTATTCGATAAACCAAACCTAAGATTTTAAGGTTTTAAAAAACCCTTTTTTTCCATTTTGACGATTTTCAAAATTGTTCATAAAATTAACAAAAATCTTTTTTGCAAAACCGAAAATTACGTTTTGGTGGGAGTGTCGAGATCTAGTTTCGCAATTTTTTTTATTTAAATCAAAAATGGTCAGTTTTAAAACCGTACGGTTTCAAATAGACTCAGGCACAGAGTGTACTACAGTATATGAGTTCAAAAATCTTAGGCCAAGCATTAAAGACTGAAATTGTGGATAATAGCTTCTACGACGTGCTTAAGTTTTGAGGCGCAAGTCAGTCTTAATCTAAGAATTGAAAGATCGCATTATTTCGGCGTTTTTTTCTGTGTGGCCATCAAAAGATTGTCGATTGCAAGTGTCAGGTATACAACTTCTGCTAACATTTACTACGTTTTGTATCATGAATTGAATAATTTTCGAACTCTACTTTAGTCCTTCTCGAATTCGTTAAGCAAAATAAGTCGAATTGTATTTTATTACATTTTTATTTAAACTATATTAATTAGTATATTTTATAAAGGACATTTAATGAGCCAAACCTTTATCCATATTATTTTATTCGCTATTCTGTAGGTTTGCAGCCTTGATTATAAGACTTAAGATTTCGTAAATCTAAAACCATTTTTCCTTACCAGGATTTGTCCAAGGGAAGGCCCAACTTTTACTACATTTAGAGAAGTTGAAGAAGTTTCCGCCCTCTCTCTCTCTCTCGCTTCCTGAACGATTTCAATAAAATTGACGCTTTTGCTGGTGACGTGGACTAATTGAATTATTTTTAGCATACTTTTGTGCGCGCCGGCATCACGCAAGCATTTAGCACGACATGCTTGAATTCATATAATTGATAAATGCAAAAATGTCAACATTTTTCATTGTTAAAGACGTCATTAGTTAGAACAAAATTAAACCTAAATGTAAAGCTGTATTTGTTTAGTTCTAATTTGTTTCTTATTCTGTACGTATCTGTTCAAAATTTATGTATGCAATTTGTTTTTGTTTAACTTCGCGTCTTCTGAAATGCCTTTACCACTACCCGAAATTGTGGACTATGATCAGCGTCGTGTCTCGCGTTGGTACTTTGGTGGCGTGGCCAGTTCATTGGCTGCCATGGTAACACATCCCCTAGATTTGATGAAGGTGCTGATACAAACCCAGAAAGAGAAACTATCGATGGGAGAAACCACGAAGAAAATTATACGCGAGGATGGTGTATTGGCTTTGTACAATGGAATTTCAGCCTCGCTACTGCGACAGTACACCTATACACTGACGCGATTTGGCATCTATGGGGTGGGAGCGCGCCTTATGGATTCGTCGACCATGTCGCGCAAAACAATGCTGGCCGGTCTCGGAGGTGGGATAGGAGGTCTGGTGGGTGCACCGGCGGATCTAGTTAATGTGCGGCTGCAGAACGATGTGAAGCTGCCACCAGAGCAGCGACGCAAGTATGATCTACCCCAGGACCACTTGGCTCACCACTGACTGCTCTGCACTCTCTTTTTTTCAGCTATAAACATGCCATTGATGGCTTGGTCCGCATATGTCGTGAGGAAGGCTGGCAGCACCTGTTCAATGGCGCCTCCATAGCTGCCATACGTGGTGCATTCATGACAGTGGGCCAAATCGCTTTCTATGAGCAGAGCAAAGACGTGCTTGTCGGTTATGGACTCGAGGAGCGGATGAGCACGTACATAATGGCTTCGTTGATATCGGCCGTGGCAGCCACCACTCTCACCCAGCCCATCGATGTGGTCAAGACTCGTCGTATGAACGCCCGTCCAGGGGAATATGCCAGTCTGGGTGATATCTTTGTGCAGACCTCCAAGGAGGGGCCGGCAGCCTTTTTTAAGGGGTATACACCGGCATTTGCACGTCTCATGCCGCACACGGTGCTGATGTTTCTGTGCCTTGAACTGCTGCGCACTCAATTTGGTTACCTGCCGGATTCGAAATCGCCCCCACCCGCCAAGTGAAATGGAAAGCATAATCATTTTAAATTCAATGTTACTAAATTGCCAGTGATTGGTGGTTGTATATTGCTTAAGAGGTAGAAAAATTAAATTTTCAGTGTATTTGTGAATGAAATTAATTTTTCGAATTTAGCATGTTTTGCATGTTCTTGGGCAGTAGGCTTCAGTACAGTCAGAAAAACGAAATTCCATTTCGCAAAGAGTGGTAGAGCGTCAAACCCATTAAAGCCCATTAAACTAAGAAATGGTAATTGATTTAAATTTTTTTCTAAGTGTACTTTTAGGCATTTTTAATGAAAGTTGAATGCCGGAAATTTCCCTGTGGCGATTCCATAAACAGCTCTTTAAAGCTTTAATTGTAAAATAAGTTGCTTACCCACCTGCCAAATACTTCCGCCGGTGTCGTGTAATCGCATTGAAGCCATTAACACGGCAACATAGAGAAAGAGAGAAAGAGAGAGGAGGAGGCAGCCATTATTGCTCCATGTTATGTTGACACAGAAAAGCAATCATACGCCCCGTGTGTTAGTCTTGCTAAATGCGCCCAGACAAGCGCAAGACACGGACAATGGATGGGTTGCCCGTTTTTAGAGCTTGTTCCATTGCCATTTGTAGACCCCGGCCCACCTGCTGCCCACCTGTCCATGCAATATTGATGTTGGCCAACAAGTTGTCAATGCTTCAATATCCCAACACAAAAAAAAACACAAAATTGTTTGCTGCAAAAGCAACGCGGAAATATGTTTTTTTTAGCTGCTCCTTTTTCTTCCGCCCGCCCAATGGCCAAAGGCAATTTGTGCTTGGCCGTTGTTACAAATTAATTACATTTCATGGAAATTAAAAATTAAGTGAAAGTGAAAGGTTGGCTGAGCTATTTGGTTAATGGAAAAATTTTAATTTGATTGTGCATACACTCGATGCACATAAGGAGCGGTTGCCAATTGTAGTGAATGGCTCGTGACTTGTGTCACATTGAATTATACCTGCGAGTTGATGTTAATAAGAGTGTTAACTATTTGATAATCTGACGAAGAACTAATGCTCTAGCCAGGCCCGCCGGATAAGTACAAGTCGGTTTGTTTGTATTCATTTGAAAGACAAGAAGACTCGCACACAAATTGATCTCATGAATAAATATTTCAAAATGTGAGGAATTAGTATCAAAAGCTATTTCAATCAGGGTTTAATACCGGAACCGTTAACCGAAATAAACCGTTTCAAATCAAGTACCGGAACCGGAACCGGAACCTATACAAATTTTTATTTGAGAACCGAAAACCTTTTACCGTTATTAATAGAACCGATAGCACCGGAACGAAGCCGAAACGTTGGTACCGGTACAGTTTCGGTTTTTTTGACCTATGCAGAGCGCATCGTAGATTTGGTCACGAGTTGTAGCTCAACCTACTGGATGCTAAAATATTTGGCTGCAGATAACGACTTTATTCTGCACTGAAAAGTGTGGGACTCAGCTAAATAACTTGAATTTGAATTATTTGACAACAAAAATACCACGTAGAGAATGTAACAATAGACTGAGGCTTAAATTTAATTGATAGTTGGTAGTTAACACCGTGGAGACAATTTTTATAAGCATAACCAACGTCTGCTAAAAACGAGAATTGGAGTACCATGGATGGCGGTTTTTTGTTTGAATATAATCCGAAACCCTTTTTTTCTGTGAACCGCAACTACCGACTGTTTTTAAGTCAAATGTAGCAATTAAAATAGGCCGCTACAACTTCTAAGAAAAGTTCTAAAATGTTCCTATGGCGCTAGGTGCAACACTACCTAACAATTACAGTGTATTCCCTATATTTTTTCCAGATTCTAGGCTTTATTTTAAAAAATGGTTACACAATTCTAAATTGAAGATATTGCCCATTGCGAATCTCAAACTCCCATTTTCTGACAATAAGATTTCGCGTTAATAAACAAGAAAGAAAGTCGGTCAAGCCCGACTATAACATACTCTGTACCCTTAACGTCGCAGCTCGCATTTGCTCACGAGTTATACGCGCTCATCTCTAAGTTTCACTCTCTCTCTCTCTTTCTCTCTCTCTCTCACTAAGATTGCCGTTCAATAGAATGCTGGGGTGATGGGTGGGTGGGTGGTTGGTGTTTACTGGCCGTTTTTTGCTCATAACTTGAGTATCTTTCATCCGATCTTTATCATTCCTTCAGCAAATCGATAAATAATTTTTACAAAAGTAAAAAATAATTTTTTACAAGGTATCTCTAAAAGGTACGAACGATCTATCTTCAAAACTGTAGGAGATATGACGTTTTTTCCAAATTGCGGGGGCGGGAGGGGGCGTGGCAAAAATTGAAAATAAACTTGATCTGCCTGCAAGTATAAGAAATATATGCCCCATACATGTCAAACCTCTATCTCTTACCATCTCTGAGATCTCTTCGTTCATACGGACGGACGGACAGACGGACAGACGGACATGGCTATATCGAATCGGCTGTTGATGCTGATCAAGAATATATATACTTTATAGGGTCGGAAACGATTCCTTCTCCCTGTTACATACTTTTGCACAAACTTAATATACTCTATGTACCTTCGGTACAGAGTATAAAAATAATGATTTAGATTTATCTCAGAATTTAATTTTTCCAATTTAAAAATAAGATAGTACTTATACCGGTACGTACCGGTATACCGAAATAAAAATACGGGTACCTTATCGAAACCGAAAACTGAAATTAATTGAAAACCGAAATAGAACCCGTAACCGAAACATTCATTTCGGGACGTACCGGAACCGGTACCAGAGCCGAAAATCGTTTCGGAGTTAAGCCCTGATTTCAATATTTCGAAAAAAATTGTTTTGTATATATAGAGAGGAAGAAGAAAAAGAAGAGCTCTGCACTTTTTAAGTTTGATATTGTTTAATAAGGGCCGATTTCTCTTCTTTCAGATAGCTGCTATGTGGCTGAAAAAGTTACAACTTACTCTGTTATTTGCTAGTTTAATTAGAATTTAATTTTGCTATAAAAAAAACGGCACGATATTTTTCTAAGGTTGAACATTTATTGGAAAGGTTGGTTCATGTCATTTATTTATGAAAAACAATTCCGACCAAATGACCACCACGGATGACTTGGCAGTAGCCCATTCGATCAACCCAATTTTTGAGAACATTTTCAATTGTTTCGGCAAGTATGTCAGTAATAGCAGCTCGAATCTCGTTCTTCAACTCATCAATTGTTTCAGGATTGTTTGCATAACATACCAACTCCTCGCCTCCAGCCTTAAACAGTTCAGCTGGCAGGTCATCTGCTCCTGCTGATTTGTTGTTCTTAAGCCTTTTTATGGCTACACAGACTTCGTGATGGTCCGGTGGGTTTATCTCTATGTTGTCGATTAGTGGCGTCGCTACTTCCCCAAAGGCGGTATTGTGTTCGTTTTCGCCTCCCAGCAGGTTGGCGAAATAGCTTCTCCATTTGTCTAGCGCCACTTGCGGATCTGTGTCCAGATTTCCATTTTCGTCCTTGCATTGTGTGACTCCGGGCTTAAAACCTTCAGTTAGTCGTTTAATCTTTTGATAGAATTTTCGAGTCTCACTCATGCCGAATAGCATCCCGACTTTCTCACGCATGCGCCTTTCTCGCTCATTCTTTTTCCGTCTGAAAAGGCGCTTCTCCTCTCTCCTTTTCTTCCGGTATTGCTCTTTAACAGCCCGCGTTGCTCCCGACTGCAAAGTTCTCCTGTAGGCTGCGACTGTCTCTGCAGTAGCGTCGCGGTAGTCCTCATCATACCAAGTCTGCTTTCGAGGGTGCTCGGCGTATCCGAGTATCTCCTTGGCAGCCATACTCATGGAGTGTGATATATGATTCCACTGTTCGCTTACACCAGAAGGGAATGGTGAGTTTTCCCTGAGCAGTTGGGTGAGTTTAGCAGTGTAGGCTTCAGAGGTCCGTTGTGATTGCAGCCTATCGACATTTAGCTTTCGACGTGTACTAGTACGTGAGGCATGTGCCACAATGAGCCGCGTGCGTACTTTGGCTGCAACAAGGTGGTGATCCGAGTCTATGTTGGCACCTCGAATCGCACGCACGTCTAGAACACTCGATGAGTGCCTTCCGTCGATCACACCTGATCAATCTGATTTCGCGTTAGTTGATCAGGGGACTTCCAGGTCGCCGTATGCATGTCGCCGTATGCATGTCGCGATGTTTAAACCTGGTACTACTTATGACCATGTACCTGCCCGCTGCAAAATCTCTTAGCCTCTCTCCGTTACCGGAGGTTGTTTCATGAAGGCTAAGTCGGCCGACTGTCGAGCCAAAAATTTCTTCTCCCAATTTTAGCGTTAAAGTCGCCAAGCACGATCTTTATGTCGTGATTGGGGCGGCGCTCACATAACTGTTCCAGGCGCTCATAGAATTCGTCTTTTATCGAAGCGCCCTTGTCTTCCGTTGGGGCGTGTGCACAGATAAGACTAATATTAAAATATTAAGCCTTAAGTCTGAGTGCGGCTAGTCGCATGTCCACTGGTGTGAAACTGATGACAGAGCGACGAAGTCTTGCACTGAATGCAAAGCCGCATCCAAACTCATGCTTGGAAGCATGTCCGCTGTAGTAGATCTCCCAGGGTGCATTGTTGGTAAGGTGCATGCACCAACTCCTCAGCAGAATATGGTCCGACGAGAGCATGCCCGAAGATTGGAGTCTAAGTGTAATTTGCCCACTTTTTAAAAAAAGAGACCCTGCAGTTTGCGCCAACTACCGTGGGATCAGTCTCCTTCCCATCGTATATAAGATTCTGTCGTGCATTATTTGTGAACGTCTAAAGCTGCTTATTAGCACACTGATCGGACCTTATCAGTGTGGCTTCAGACCTGGTAAATCCACCACAGACCAGATATTCACTTTACGACAAACCATGGAGAAGATCTATGAGAGAAATATCAAAACCAACCAGCTTTTTGTTGATTATAAATCAGCCTTTGACACACCGATAAGGTCAAGGTTCTTTGAAGCCCTGTCTACCTTTGGTATACCAGCAAAGTACGTTCGACTTTGCATGATGACGTTGAGAAGCACTTGAGGCTCCGTCAAAATAGGAAAGAACCTCTCCGAGCCATTTGATACCAAGAGAGGTTTTAGGCAGGGTAATACCCTATCGTGTGACTTCTGTAATCTACTGATGGAGTTTATATTGAGATTGAGAAGCAGTCTAAACTGATGGGCTTAGCGGTAAACGAGAACAAGACGAAGTACCTAGTATCCACGGACAAGAAATTTACGCGTCTTGGACAACTTTGACGTTGTGGAGGATTTTGTCTACCTCAGGACGATGATTACCGGCGATAACAACATCAGCCTGGAGATCCGAAGAAGAATTACTCTTGGAAACCGATGCTACTACGGGCTCAGTAGGGAGTTCAAGAGCAGAGCCTTTTCTCGAAGAACAAAAATAGCGCTACACAAGTCGTTTATCATCCCAGTCCTGTAATACGGCGCAGAAGCATGGACAATGACAGCAGCGGATGAGGAGGCGATTGGCGTTTTCGAGAGGATATATGGACCTTTAAAAGTTGGCGATGGATACCGCATTCGAATGAATCACGAACTGTATGAGCTCTATTAGGACATCAGTCTAGTCAAGCGCATAAAGCAACAGCGGCTGCGCTGGTTAGGACATGTAATCCGGATGGATGAAGAAGCTCCAGTAAAAAAGACGTTTAAAGCGAAGGCGGCTGACTTTGGAGGACAAGGCAGGAGGGGTCGCCCACCACTAAGATGGGATGATCAAGTGCGGAAAGATATTTCCAACGTTGGTGTGAACAACGGGTGCAAAAGCGAGTGGAGGGCATTTATTGCAGAGGCCAAGACCGTCAAGCTGTTGAAGAAGAAGAAGTTTGCATCACATTTGTCCTTGACCTTAACGGTGTCAGATCACAGCTTCTTGACGGCCAATTCACATCTCCAGATTTGCTGATAATTCGATTTTCGAAGATAGGGCGCCGTCTTGTTGAATCTTGTTGTAATATCGTCCAAGTCTTTCGCTTCAATTTCCTCAAAGTACCAATCACTTAACATTGCGCTGTAGCGTTCACCATTCACGCTCACGGTGGCTCCTTCTTCATTTTCAAAGAAAAATGGACCAATGATGCCTCAAGACCAAAATCCGCACCTAACAGTGACACGTGGTGGGTGCATTGGCTTCTCGACGACGATATGCGGATTTTCTGTGCCCCAGATGCGACAATTTTGTGTATTAACATATCCACCGAGTGCCAAATAATAAAAATATGCATTTAATTGCTGATAGTATTTGAACTGACTGAACATCGGCCGCGTTGAAGGCAACCAGTCTTCAATCTATGGGGAGTGGGGCTAGCCGCTGTATAGCACGTTTGCATATGCCCTTTTTAGTCTTCACCTCAGCAACTCGCACCTTTCCATCAGATCCAGCGATGACCTTAACGACGACGCCTAGGAGCCACGTTTGCGACGGAGCGTTGTCCTCGTGTATCAGCACGACCGTGCCTTCCTCTAGGTTCCGCTGATCTTTGGTCCACTTCTGCTTCTGTTGTAGGCCGAGAAGGTATTCTCGAGACCAACTGGTCCAGAAGCGTTCCTTGATCGCGGATACGAGCCGCCATCTGCTCAAGTAAGGCAGCTTGTCGTCGCTCACGCGCTGAGCGGATACGGGAGGCAGCGCTTCGAGCGTTCTGCCAGTTATGAGATGGGCTGGGGTCACCGCTTCTATGTCGTTGGGGTTGGTAGTATCGGCCACGATCGGGCGTGTGTTCAACACCGCCTCGACTTCTACAATGACGGTATCGAGCTCGTCTTTGCTCAATAGCGCGCTGCCGATTGCCCGTATCATGAGATGCTTCGCGGACTTCACTGCGGCCTCCCATAGGCCGCCGAAATGGGGCGCGCGAGGGGGAATGAAGATGAATTCCGTGCCGCGAATCGCAACATGATTGACCACTGCATCCTTGTGAGCGATAAACTCCTTCCTGAGATCTTGAAGTTCTCGAGCAGCTCCGACAAAATTGGTGGCATTGTCGCAGTATAACCGAGCCACAGGGCCCCGACGTCCTAGGAACCTGGAGAGACACATAATGAAAGATTTAGACGTTAAGTCACTCACAATTTCTAAATGAACAGCTTTGGTAATGAAGCACACAAAGACTGCGATATACATCTTGACAGGCGGCTTGCCGCGCAGTTTCAAAGATACTTTAATCGGACCACAGAAGTCCACTCCACTGACTTCGAATGGAAACTTTCCGTTGAGCCTATCAGTGGGTAAATTTCCCATAATTTGGGATAATAAGCGAGGTTTGTATCGGAAGCACAAAACACATTGGCGTACAATAGAACTGCATGTGTGACGTGCATTGACAATCCAGATTCTGTGTCGTAGCAAGCTAACTAATATTCTTGGTCCTGCATGATGGTTTGACCGGTGCAGATGCTGTATGAACAGCTTTGTGAATCCACAATTTTTTGGCATGAGCAATGGGTACTTCGCATCGTATGGTAATGGAGCATTTAGCAATCGACCACCAACCCTTAACAGCGGTAACATCCGATTTCCATCTTGATGTTGAAAAATAAATGGAGTCATCTTCTGGTAGCTTGCTTGCAATATTTCTGACCTTTCCAGTTTCCGAAGTTCCTCTGCAAATGCAACTTGTTGAACACTGTGCACAACTGTTAAAAACGCGTGGTTCAGTTCCTGGGCAGTGATTACGGTGGACGAGTAGTGGCCTCCTTTCCTTCCTCGAACAAACCTCAAAACGTATGAGACTATCCTTAGGATTTTTAAATACGACGATTGGCTTTGAACCAGAGTTAGAAATCGATCCGGCTCACTATCGGCCGCGATGAGAACGGTTGCTGATGTGCGTTTTTCCAGTAATGCCTGTTCGTCTGACAGCTCGAAATGAGGGTTTTTTGGCCAAAATTCCATTTCCTTTTTTAAGAATGATGGTCCCTCAAACCAAAGGGAATCATTCAGCTCGTAGACATGTGCTTCATACGAAAGATGATTTGATTAAGATGATCACCATCTTCGGCAAACGATTTTCCGCCCAATTTGCGAACTGTAGACAATTCGGATGGTCAATTGGCTTTAGCTGCCGCACCAATTGAACTTTGTATGGCTTCATGGCAAGGTCTTTATGCTAAATTCGCTTTAAAGAAGTGCGCGAAATGTCCAATTGTTGAGATCGATATCGAGTTGACGTCGATGGTTGTTCACGCACATTTTCAGCAGCCGCAGCAATGTTTTCGGTCGAGCGCACCGGACAAGTACGTACACGGGTTGGTTTATCCACCAACATTCCAGTTTCACGAACTCCCTTCACGAATTGATCCACAAATGCAGTTTTCGGAAAATTTTTTTTGTTAAATGTTTTTTTTCGAATTTCGCACAGTTTGAGTCGAGGACTCACCACTTTGGAAATATATTTTTTATATTTTCCAACTTTCTTCAAGCGAATAGCGACCCATTTCGTAAATGTCAAAGTTTGTACTAAATATTAGTCGCTTTCCGAATGAAATTTGACGTTTTTAAAGTCAAATTATGAATAGTTCAAATTCCCAACACTAGATGGACCACCCTAGAAACAATACAACAAAAAGGCGAGCAAGTCGCGAGTGATTACTCGCTTGATATTCGGCGTAAAGCTCACTGGAACACGTTAAACCCACAGCTTTACCAAGCTGGTTCAATTATTACTCGTGCGAAAAAATCTTACCCTCTTATCGTTTCGTGTGTGTCAAACCAAAGCGCCGAGCACAACCAAGACGAGTATATGCGAAACCATATTGGAAAATTAAGTGCTCGTTGCAGGTCTCAAGTACAAAGTATGAAAACTCAAATGAGTTGCTTGGATATTGTAATAGCAGAGAACATGAATTTATGGACAATTGATGTTCTCTGGTAGTTTTCATCCAACACATCCGAGAATTCACCCAAGTTAAATAACTGATCAACAAATATTAATTTTGCATAATTCTGCCTACTGCCCTTAAAGTTAACATACTGAGGTGGTCCGCTCCAATGTAAATTAATTTTAAATCCTAACTTGTAGCACTGACCTGGAGGCAAGCAAATCCTTCGGTCTAATGAACTGTTATCTAATTAATAAGCATGTTCCGAATGTAAGATAACTCCACGATTTGAATGCAGTGCAAGACCAGTGCATGGAAATACCTATTTACTTATTTTCATTTTTCTTGCAAGCATTTACGAGCCAATACACACGTTAGCTACCAGCACTACCAAAGGTGTTGGATTTTCTTTTCAATTGCAAATTTACCAGCATCAAGAAACTTGGAGTACAACGTGAATCGTGTGGAAACATTGTTAGATTAACTTTTACTTTATTGGCTTCATCCAAATGGCTTCCGTCTGTGGAGTGGCAAAGTTTATGACAATGTTATGATGCCATGCTCGAGAATATATATATAATAAAACTGTCATTTGGTTGCGCAAAAAAAATGTATGCAAATTTCGCATGTGCTGCCGCAGCAGCCAACCAACGAGATGGAACAACAACAGCAACAGCAACCATAACGACCGCCGTGACAAATGCATAAATCAGTTTTAATGCACATTTTGTTACATTCCATGCTGTTGTCTCAATAAGCAGCCATTAATATGCTGCTCCTGCTGCATAAATTGTGCGATTTTTGCGGTTTTGCTTAATTATACGCATTGTCGCAAGGACAATGTGGCAATCCCGCGCTTACATAATTATTCATGCGACGGTCAAGGACAATGGCAGAAGGTTTTTGCGTTGGTGTTGCTTTCAAATTTACTTCAATATTTATGAGAGGCATCATTTTCCAATTGTTGGCAATTTAAATGCAGGCTAATAAATTCAAGCACAATTTCAACTGCCTCATTTCGCGAGACTCGACATTATATTATCCGCTTAATGCACGGGAAGTCCATTTATATAGCCGCCGCTGCTCCATCCGGACGAGACACAATAAAGTGGTGCACGGAGTTCCAAGTTGGCAGAACGTTTAAATACCTTCGTGTCCGGCGCCATTTCCCCAAATGCCGAGGCGAAGATGGGAAATGCAATAAACTTCTAAATCAGTCGATTAAGCTGCGAGTTGCGAATGGTCCTAAAAGCTTTGTGTACATGTGTGTGTGTGTGCCTGCGGAAAGTTTGTGAAAAATGTTGAGCAATTAAAATAAGTAGCGTAAAACTCCAGGGAGGAGCCCCTGTAAAGCAGTTGCTGGATGTGGGTTTAATTTGTTTTTCCTTTTGTTTTTGGGTGGAGGTTGCTGCCATGTTATCTTTTGTGTGGATTTTACTGTCAGCAAAGTGCTGCGCTGAGTGAGTGTCTAATGAAGTGAGAGGCTAAGCGAAATGGGAAATATCTTGCACAAAATTATAATGCACGTTGTTTGCCTATAGTAAGCGAGATGTAGCAAGTTGCGGGAAAGTTGAAAGTTCATGTAGTCTGTCCCTTCAGTCGATGGTTATTTTCTGAAATGAAAATAAAAACTATTTTGGATATTTCGCATTGATTTTTTGTCCATAATAGTAGGGGTTGTAAAATGTATTGCAAGTTGCAATTTGTTTTACTGGAGAAACAAATCTATTTGAAAGCCTAAACTAAATTTTTAATGAAAGATAGGTACTCACACGCTGAGCAAATTGCCATATAATTACATTGCTCTTACAAAGCGCTGAGAAAATTCTCAGAGTTCATTGTCAGAGCGCATATATGCGCTATGAGAATTAGCATGAACCTGCTCGTATTTTTTTAAAACAGCTGATAAATACTGTCTAATAACTGTCAGAAGTAGGTACCTTCGAGAATTGAGCACACAATTACAAAAGAAATGAATGCACAGCCAACAAAAAACAAAACTAAAATCATTTGGAGAACTGCAAGGAGGACAAATACATGGATCTGATCAAAGTGGGCGAATCGCAACCCATTTTATGGAATCTGGTCAATAAAAAGCATTTTGATGCCGGCAACTGCTTGATTTGTGGCCAATAAGCCTTTTCAGTTTGCCTCTTCCTTGGATGTGGCTAGTTTGCAATTTCCCCTGATAGAACGCCCATGTGCACACCAGTCTAGAACTACGTAGCCTCCACAGCCCACTTTTTGTATAGGCTTTTCGGTCTGCTGTTCCGCCTGCGCTTGCTGTGGTAGCTTTCGATACTCCCGTTGCAACTGTTGAGGATAATTCTTCGGTTGAACCCATTAGCCACCTTTAAATCCGTATTCACCTAGTTGTTTCTTCTCTTATACGCCCGACGAGTATGCTCCAGCTGCAGTAAATGAAGCAGACCATGACTACGATTATAACCTCTGGTTTAAAGTGCGTCCCGACTAATTCTAGTTTACCGATGCATTTTTGATGGCCACAATAGCAGTATGTCTCTGTGGTAAAGTTCTGCTGCAGCATCCCAAAATAATGGACACTGTTTCTTACTCCTCCAGCCCCAAACAAAGAAAGAAGCCAAGGCATGTGACTTACGTTTTCATTTTTATAGACTCTTTTGTTATACCCTTATAATAATTTTGCCCAGAAGTTTGCAACGCATAGAAATATTGATTTCCGACATATATATATATATATATATATTCTTGATCAGGGCGACGAGCTGAGTCGATTGAGCTTTGCCCGTCCGTCTGTCCGTCTGTCTGTCCTTTTCTACGCAAACTAGTCTCTCAGTTTTAAGCTATCGAGCTGAAATTTTGTACAGAGTCTTCTTTTTAGTGCACGCTGCTAATATGTTGGAACCGAGCGGATCGGATGACCATATCTTATAGCTGCCATAGGAACCATCGGTCGGAAAATGGGTCTTAGTGAGAAAAACTTTTTTGTTTTCAATGTTAGCGTCGTCAAGCTCGGCCATTATTAATATTGAATGCTTTCAAACAGATTGGCAAATTTTAGTCAAAATCGGATAACTATATCATATAGCTGCCATAAAAAAACTTTCTTGTTTTTAAGTAAATCGATCTTCAGGTCGGTGATTATTAATATTAAGCGCTTTCAAACTAATTTGAAAAAGTTGATCAACATCGGGCGACTATATCTTATGGTTTCCATAGGACTGATCGGTCGAAAATGGGTCTTAAAAAGAAAATTTATTTGTTTTTAATATTCGTGTCCTTAAACTCGCTGATTACTTTTTTTATATGTTTTCAAATAGATACGCAAAATTTGGTCAAAATCGGATGACTATATCTTAAGGCTGCCATAGAACCGATCATCAGTCAGAAACATTTTTGATTTTTATGTAAGCGTTCTTAAACTCTGACATTTCAAAAACAGCAATTGCAAGGGCATAAAAACTTCGGCACAGATTGGCCTTCTCATTTTATTTGATTTAGCCCGCTTATTTTTTAAGCCAACAACATGGAGAATGAGTATTAGACAACGAATTTGCGCTGCCTGTCAATTCTCCCAAAAAGATACTTTACAGAGCCAGTGGGAACCACAGTGGTTAGAGCGAGACGGACATATTCCCAAATGTATCCAGAGAGCGTAAGTGAGAGTGAACAGCTGACCAAATGTATCCAGACCAGTGATGCCAATATTTTTTCGAAAAAAAAAGACATTGAATAAAAAAACAGGAAAAAAAGGCTGGAAAGCTAAAAAAAAGGCGGAAAAAAGGACATAAAGTTTTATTTACATTTATTTATTTGCTCAATAATTGTAAGGCTTCTTCAATAACAATTGTTGAACTTTCGAGTTTAAATTATATAAAATAAACAATTTAGTCTAAAAATGCTAGATTTCCAGATAAGAGAACCAAAAAAAGGACAGAATTCCGGATAGGGGATGTTTGACATTTTTTCCGGCTGAAGCAGTTAAAAACAGGATAGATCTATCCGGAAAAAGGCCAAATTGGCAACACTGATCCAGACCAGGGGCCGGCAAAACACTCATGTACATTTTGGAGTTGTGTGTGTGTGTTTAGCTACGCGAGAGCGCGCTCATTTAGAACATCTTTGTTGTTGCAAAAGAGAGCAGTATAAGCTCGTATACTGTCGGTGTGTCGACGTCGCTGCCGCAGAGCTTTGTTCAATACACTGGAGACTGAGACGTGCCGGCGCAATCGTTCAGTCTAGATATCATAGTCTATGATCAAACAATTCTCGCTCTGACAAAATTGTCAGCGTCTGAGTACCTAGCTTTTATAAAGTCAAAATATACTTGTACGTCTGTCCTTCCGTTTGTCTGCTTCTATGCTATTTCCTCCGTCAGTTTTAAAGCTATATAGATCAAGCTTTTTCGAAGCCTTTAGGTACAAATAGGTTGCACATTTGTCGGTTCCGGCCGGATCGGATTACTATAGCATATAACTGTCATAGGAACGATCGGTCGAAAAAGTAGTTCTAGTGAGAAACACTTTTTGGTTTTCCGTGGTATCGCCTTTATACTTTCCAGCTATGAATATTATCTATTTCAACACAATTTTTGCGAGTTTGATAATAATCTGAAGAATACCATATAACATAAGCTATTTATTAAACTTATCACTAGTCAGTTGCAACTCTCCATAATTTCTCCGACTTAACATGGCTTCATGAAGCCGCGTTCTACTTGAACCAATCTCCTTGAGTTTACCTCTGTCATCGGGCGTGGTTTTCTAGAAAAGCAGCAAACTGACGTTGTTTTTACTGACTTTAGCAAGGCGTTTGATTGTGTAAATCATCTTCTTCTCTTGCATAAGCTTTCAGTTATAGGTTTCCCTGAACTAATGCTCAAATAGATCTCAATGTATCTGTCGAATCGGACTCAGCTAGTCTTATTTAATTCAACTCCATCAAAAGTAGTGAATGTCTTTTCTGGTGTCTCTCAGGGGAGTCATCTTGGCCCATTGCTTTTTGGTCTGTTTATAAATGACCGCATCCAGGTAATTATCTCATCACACGTTTTAATGCATGCGGATAATGTCAAAATTTCTTTATCCTTCAATAGTAGTGACTCACATAATCTGTTGCAGAATGATCTTGTCAGCCTTCAATCTTCTTCAATCAAACAATTTGCTGTACTTAAATCATTCAAAGTGCAAGTACATGATATTCTACCGCCATTGACCTCACTTGTTTACTTACTCTATTGGGCACAACTATCTTGAACGCATCCAAACTATGATTGACCTTGGTGTTTTATTCGACCATAAACTTTGCATTGATGACCATGTCGGAATTATAGTAAATAAATCTAAGGGTATTTTGGCTTTTATTAAACACTGGTCAAAGGAATTCGATGATCCATACATCACCAAACTTCTGTTTACCTCTCTTGTTCGTCCGAACCTTGAATATTGCTCTTGCGTTTGGTCCCCTCAGTATGATAAATATCAAGACTTTATAGAAAGTGTTTAAATACAATTTCTTCTCTTTGCATTGCGCGGCTTAAATTGGGAGAGTCATCGCCTACTACCATCGTATACTGACAGGCTACCTACAACTAATAAACCTTGAAGGACTTGTCATGTCGTCATATTCGTACATAAGCTGATCAATGGCGATATTGATTCGTGCTACCTTCTTAGGCTACTCCAATTTGCTGGTTCAACAAGAGTTACGCGGTCGTATCAACCTCTTGCACTGAGCATGTGTAGGACGAATTTCGCACTGTATTACCCTTTTCGCGTTGTATGTGCGAATTATAACACAGTGGAACACTCAAAATTGCCTGGGAACGGGACCAATTAATTATGAAACTAGAGGCATCAGGGAGCAACACCAGCCTCTATCTATTTTTATAGATATAGAACACATTTTATTGGTCAGCATCTCAATATATAAGGTTGTAAAAAAAAGTCTTGCGGTACTTCCGCAAGCTTGTCTTTGCAAGCGCGTAGTTCTAGTTGTATTCGTCGCATCGGTTCACGCTAGAGCTTTTTGGAAAGCTCTTTTCACGCGCTAACACGTGTTTAATTTATTGTTGTTTGTTTTTAGTCGTTCGTGAGTTATAGCGTCGCAAACATGGAGCAAAATAAAGAGAAAATACGGCATATTTTACACTACTACTACGATAAAGGCAAAAATGCATCTCATGCTGCCAATAAAATTTGTGCAGTTTATGGACCCGATACAGTTTCCATTTCCACCGCACAACGATGGTTTCAACGTTTTCGTTCTGGTGCAGGTGTGATCGAAGATGCGCCACGGTCCGGAAGGCCTGTCGTCGAAAATTGCGATAAAATCGCTGAATTGATCGAAGAGACCGGCATAGTAGCAGCCGTAGCATCGGCCAAGAGCTGGGCATGAGTCATCAAACCGTTATAAACCATTTGAAGAAGCTTGGATTCAAAAAGAAGCTCGATGTATGGGTGCCACACGACTTGACGCAAAAAAACATTTTTGCCCGTATGGATGCATGCGAATCGCTTCTGAATCGCAACAAAATCGACCCGTTTTTGAAGCGGATGGTGACTGGCGATGGAAAGTGGGTCACTTACGACAACGTGAAGCGCAAACGGTCGTGGTCGAAAAGCGGTGAAGCTGCCAGACGGTGGCCAAGCCTGGATTGACGGCCAGGAAGGTTCTTCTGTGTGTTTGGTGGGATTGGCAGGGAATCATCCACTATGAGCTGCTCCCCTATGGCCAAACGCTCAATTGGGACCTGTACTGCCAACAACTGGACCGCTTGAATGCAGCACTCATGCAGAAGAGGCCATCTTTGATCAACAGAGGCCGAATTGTCTTCCATCAGGACAACGCCAGGCCACACACATCTTTGGTGACGCGCCAGAAGCTCCGGGAGCTCGGATGGGAGGTTCTTTTGCATCCACCGTATAGTCCGGATCTCGCACCAAGTGATTATAACCTATTTCTGTCCATGGCGAACGAGCTTGGTAGTCGGAAGTTGGCCACAGAGAGTCCTGTGAAAATTGGCTCTCCGAGTTTTTTGCCAATAGGGAAGCGAGCTTCTATAAGAGGGGCATTATGAAGTTGGCATCTCGTTGGGAACTCGTCATCGAACAAAACGGCGCATATTTGACTTAAATCGCATTATTATAACCAATTTTATGAACAATTGAAAATTCAATAAAAATACCGCAAGACTTTTTTGACAACCTTATATTTTGACTGACCTTATATTTAAAATCTTACAAAACTCTATCGAGTGGTTTTCCATTGATTCCATTTTTTAAGTTAGACCTCTATGGGCGGGGTACTAACCGCTTGTTCATTGGAGGCGGGAATTTAGTATAACAATTGTGGTGACTCCCTTCATCTTTGGTGAATTTTCAAAAATTTTAGCTCTCACCTTATTTTAGCCAGCAACAGATGTTTTAGCTGTGTGTTGCTAGTATAAATGTGCCCATTAAACGCGAACTTGACGTTTTTTAAGTGAAGTTTATACCATTTTGAATACATGTGCTGGATATAGCAAAAATGTCTACTGCCCAAAGTTATGCCTTTCAAAAACAGTACAGCATGCTAATAATTTGTATAGAATTTTAATGTAAAATATGAACTACAGCCATTCTATACTTATG
Organism: Lordiphosa magnipectinata; assembly: GCA_037044535.1. NCBI lineage: Eukaryota > Metazoa > Arthropoda > Insecta > Diptera > Drosophilidae > Lordiphosa > Lordiphosa magnipectinata. Next base: position 166,982 of record JBAMBO010004001.1, read on the forward strand.
GGCAGGACAAAATAATCTCACATTTAGCACATGTATTCAAAATGGAATATCTTTGCTAAAGAAAACCGTTGAACTGTTTGAACGTTTTTATTTAAAGCTTAGAAATAGTACTATACGATATTATCAAAGAGAGTCAACACAAAAGTATTGCTCCTTCACAAAACGCCCATAAAAAGGTTCCAATCATGGATCATACGGCATTGTTGATATTGAATTTTTTTACTCTGTACCAAAGCTAGACAGAGTATATTAAGTTTGTGCAAAAGTATGTAACAGGGAGAAGGAATCATTTCTGTCCGTCCGTCCTTATGAACAAACAGATCTCAGAGATGGTAAGAGATAGAGGCTTGACATGTATGGGACATCGACTTCTTATACTTGCAGGCAGATCAAGTTTATTTTCAATTTTTACCACGCCCCCTCCCGCCCCCGCAATTTGGAACAAAACGTCATATCTCCTACAGTTTTGTTGATAGACGGTTCGAATCCTCTAGTGATAACACTGAAAGGGCATGATGGCAGTACAAAAACCTTCGCTGGGTTTGACCTGGTTAGCTGCCGTTTTCTTTTTATTGCATTTTGAAGTTTTCAGATTCTGATTGGGACTCGCAACTCCATATCTCGTAAACTATTTGGAATTTCGCTCTGACGTCTTAGTGGAAGTCGTTGCTCTTGTCTTGGCTTACAAAACATTCTTAAATAGCAAGTCAAAAAAGTCACATCTTTATACTTAAAATTACAAAAATGTCTGAAAATCATAGTATTTTCCCGTCATTTTGTACTATTTTTCAACTTTGTCTTGAAAACTGTAACGAATTTGACTAAGCAATTTAGGACGAAGACGTAGCTTGGATTTAAATAAACAAACAATTGGAATATACCAACATCATTCTTTTGGTCCTTCGTATAGTTACGGGCCCTTAAACATGTAGAATTGGAACCAAAACTCGAAAAATGACAAATTTTGCTACCATATGGCCGACACAGTCAAAAATTTCGATTATTTTGTATTAAATCTAGAAAATAGTAAGAAAACATAACTTAAAAACCGTAATTAAAAAAAATGTTTTTTTTTTCCTTTTTTTCCGAAAATGTTCGTTTTTACGAGTTTTTATGACACTTGTACTTGCTTGTGGGCCTATAACTATATGAAAGAGTAACTAAATGAAGTTGCTCCGTTCTTACGGTTGGTTTTTTTTTTTTTTTTCTAAGTTACAACTTTGTGCTGAGTTTCTTGGCCAAATCTGAAACGGGTTTCAAGATGAAGTTGAAAAACTGTAGGAAAGTGGTCAAAACTTGGCTGTTTTGGCCAACTTTTGTAATATTGAGTATGAAGATGTAATTTTTTTGATTTGCTACAAAGAACTGTTTTGAAGGTCAAGAGCAACAACTTTGTTGAAGATTTAAAAGCGAAATTCAAAATGGTTTACGAGATATGGAATCGTTAGCCCTACTCTGAAGCTGAAAAGTACAAAGTGCAATAAAAAGAAAACGGCAGCTAATCAGACTAAGGGTCTTAATAGACAGGGTTTTAATACTGCCATCATACCCTTTCAGAATTGTTTGGTCTCGACGCTATCAACTTTTGATACTGAAAAAACGATAAAGATCAGATAAACGATACTTCGATACGATGACCAAAAGAAAGTTAATTCCCCCGCCCTGGCAGTAGTGGCGTCATCTATTGGTCAGTTTGGAAAATCCCTTATTGTTCAATGCAAGTAGCGGCGCCATCTATTGTGTAGCAGCGCTGCTTTCAGCTGCTACTCCAGGTACAGAGTATATTACAGTCGGGTTTGACCAAGTTTCTAACTTCTTAATAAGATTTTGTCACAATGTGACGGTTTTAGTGACCTTTGGATTATTAATTATAGAACTTTTTAGCGGGATGTAGGTCAATAAGTTATGATTTTCATCATAACGTTTCTAAGACAAGACACTCTCAACACCACAAAGGAGGCGGTTGATCATATAGCTATTTCATAAACTTCCAACAGTTCAATCATCAGCGATCTTTTGCCCAACTTCAATGATTTGGCAGAGGCTACCCCATGCCAGAACTGCTAGGACCGCTAGATTTTGACATATAAATTTTATCCATTGATTAACATTAAGATTTGTGTTTTTAATATAAATGTGACAACCAACATAATTTTAGGTTTTCATGGGAAATCTAACTTTGTTAAAAGAACCTTTTCTGCTTGACTTCAAATTCTTACAACTTAGATTATGAATTAATTGGGACACGTGGAGTCGAACATTCAACATTAGACCACAAAATTACTGCTACCTCGCACAAGTTGCAATTAATATGGAAAGCCCTTGCCAGTGATGCAAATACTGTTTATTTTTGTATACTTGCATACAAACATGTTGTATGACAAAAAAAGAGTAAACATAAGACGAAATAAGTGCTCGAATTTCTAATAGTTACTTGGGCGCAATAACAACCAAAATGTTTTATCACACAAAATAAAAAGTTGGTAAATTCACCAATTTCCGTCTTTGACTTGCGCCCAAAAGTCTTCCCATTTAATAACAGGGCCTTAGACTGAACACGATTGGAGAGATGTATTAGACGGCAGCGCCAGGAGCTCGTTTAAGTCGAGGCATGTAAGAAGTTACTTGACTGATTCTGCCCAAAAACATATACCAATAATTGTTTGCTTGCAACTCTCAAGTTCGAATTCCATTCTCTGCTAACATAATACAATGCAATTGAAATTTGTCATTCAGAAACAAAAGTGCTAGCACTTTGATATCAAATTGACGCACAGTTGATCTGAAATGACTTTTATCTTGTTTATACGTTTAAATTGGTAAAACTAACAAAAAAAATTGCAAAATTTACAATTTGTAGCCAACGACGAAAAATATTGTATTTAATTGTAAGTGTATCCTTAGATCGCAGCTTCCTCATCTGGTAGGGTGGACAAAGTACTTAAATAGTTTACAATGGTAGAGGTCATACCCGTCTGGCTACACGAACTCCAAAAGAATCCCCCAAAATCCCAAAACCCTGAAAACACAACCCACGAATCGCGAAACTTGGCTCATTAAAGATTAAGGCGCATTAACACGAATGGTGTGAGGGGCCAGCGCCGATTTAAGCGCCATCAGCATAAATATTTATGTAAATTGGGATTACAAGTATTTTGTATGTATTTTGTTTTGCAGCATTCTCTAAAATGTTGGCATGCTGCTTCCGCCATTAAAATACATACTTGGGTTAAGGTTGCAATTGCCATTTAATTGGATTTTAAAGCGTAAATTGCGGTTGCTTTAAACTTAGCTTACCCTTTTATGCCAGTTATCTGACCTTGTTCGCTTGGCCACAGTTTTGCAGCATCTTTGAGAATTTGGGTTTTACACTTTTTTTATTTTTATTTTGGCTGCAGCTGCTTTGTTTCGACATGGTTTTGCATTTGCTGTTCTCAAGGTTGTGCAAGAAAAAAAAAAGTAAAATGGAAACGAGAAAATGCATGCGGTATAATTTATCCAGCTGAAATACAAGCTCATAAAATGTCGAGAAAAGTGGAGCTGAGCGGCCAAGGTTGGCTGGATTTAGATAAATGAAATGCATAAAGATACAAAATGCTGACAACTGAGGTCACATTTGTAACTTTCCATTTCCGTTTGCAGAACTTCTTGTTCAACTTATTCAAGTGCGTTATATGACCTTTGATATTTGCCAATAAGTGGGTGGTTTGATAAGTCAGTGTCTTTTGCTTTTCAATTTTTTTGTGCTGTATACGAAAGCCAATTGGGTTAAGTAGACCTTGAGATATCATCGCCAAAGAAAGGAAACTTAAAATTATGGACAAAATATTCGGGTGGCGTAACCCCTTAAGGGGCGTGCCGCATGCGCGGATAATCCAGCAAAAGCTTTCATATATCTCCCAAAAAATATGAAACATGACATCAAATCGTTTTCTATATTTCCGGTGCTGCATTCAATTATCAAAAATAATTTAAAATAATTTTATGAGCACACACGCAACACACCCCGGTGTAACCATGTACGTACTACGTAGTCCTACTGCCTGGTCACGTCGTAATCAGCAAAAGGTTTCGTCTAGTTGCGGCTATAAAGTCGTCTACGTGACTCGCATTTAAAATTCTAAAGGAAAATTCGTTTTGTATGAAATACAAAATATTTCTAATTTATGTAGTTTACGTTTAGGATTTATTACGCCTACAAATAGGGCGAGTTGTCATGGCAGGAAAATTGATATGGATGGCTGTTTAAGCCCTTTTCCGTTTTGAATGGGCTTGTGCGGTGTATAAGCAATGATATTGTAGCACCAGAAGTGGCGTTTCAGTAAAGTGCAGCTGGCACAAGGGGCTTGGCTTTATGAGTGCCCGCGGGGAGTTGGGAGTGAGCAATTGATGGCTAATGCCCGGCAAATGCATGTTTTTAATTAACTAATTACGCACATAATGCATGCTAATGAGAGAAAAACCCAGAGACCTTGACACTTTTCACATTAGAGGACAGAAGTGCACTGTAGAAAATTTTCACATTTTTCGGGCAAAACATTGATTGAATAAATTTTCAATGCCCCGAAAGCCCGCTGCAGGCCTTTTGACTTTCACATGAGTCTTTAAGTAAACTCCCTTGTCCAGCCGTACAGAAAAATGCAAAAAATATTTTGCGTATTAATTTGAATCTTCAAATATTAACTTGATACGCAGAAGTATTAAATTGAAACTAATGTCAACGAATTTGAGTTCGAAAATTCGTAGAAAGTATGAATTGTACAACGAAGCATGCCTAATGTCGCAGTTTTATACTGTACTGTGGAAGACACTTTCCCAGAGGACCAGAGATATAGAGCACGAATTTATACATTTACAAGGTAAGTTTAAGCAGACAAGTAAGTATATATGTTTTTGTGGTCGATTTTGCAGAACTTAACTAATCAACAAATGTAACTGTTCAGACAGGACATATAACACGCCACAAGATGACGAGCAATGCATGAGTTTCGAAACGAAGGCAGTTGCAGAACAGGCGTTTTTCGCGTGTTTTACTCAGGGTCTCTGCGAAGGCGTAACGCTCTACATCAGAGTTCTGCGCGTTCCTCATTACTGTGCGTACAATACTGCTCTGCGGCAGCGACGTGGCGACGTCATGTGGATCACTCAAGTTATGACTTTTGAAACTCTACAAGCTTGTCAATGTGCTACTTCGGCAACAACAAAGCAGAGCAAAATGAACTTCGTGTGAATGGCTAAACACACACCCGCCAAAATGGTCATGTATTTTTTGCCAACCCCTGCTCTACATGCACCGGTTCCAGCATGAAGCACACCATTACAGTGACTTCTGTTTAAGCCATATCCGCGTGGACACGGAGCATGCGGAGTGAGAGAACAATATTTCCCATAGTGAAGTGCCCACTCCTGACGATTTAATTTTATTAGTGTAAATAAAACACATGTTCTAAGAGTGCAAAATAGAAGTAAAAAGGTTTTAAAATATTATGTTTTAATTTAAATTGCAGTTTATGAAGAACTGAATAGGTGCTACAAACTTAATAGTAAAAATATAAAATTGAAAAGAGCTAGTTTCAAAACGATACTATGAGTTTGACAATTAAAATATCCCATTGACAAGACCTACTATCATATTGATACTACGAAATTTATACAAAAAAGTGTCAACCCGATACAAGTTAGTATCAATTTGACATCCTCGAAATATAATTTTAATACTTTGCAAAATATCAATTTGATACTTGGAGAATTGAAGAGAATTTGATACTAAATAGTTGCAAATTGATGAATAAATAGTATCATTTTGATTACTATTTATTTTTTGCGTGTATATACGTGAGCTCCCAAGTAAAACATCTTCGAAGCTTAGTAGGTTATTCTGGAAAGAAAAGTTTGCTTGCAAAAAATCCTCCAAAAAAATGACTTGTTCTAGTTGTGAAAACTTGTTGAACGGGTGGACGCTAGCACAGGTCAAAAGCTCTAGTAAACACTTATATATATTCACAGTGGTAATTTTCTCTGGTCTTCATAGCGCTTCCAGAGTGAGCTTGGAACTTTCCAAATTTTCAAAAGAATATTAAAGAACTATCCATGTTGATAATTCTCAGAGGTGACCTAAGAGAAGTAAATTGACATTTCAAAATTGAGTTTTAATAAGAACAAATTATACACAATTAGTTTTACAACTTCATGGAGAATCGCTACCAATTTGATTGAATTTGACTGTTAAAATGCATCTTGCTGCAATTTGTAGTCAAAAAGTTGTGTTGCAACAGCTTAAAAAGGCTCTGCCACGTCTTCCTTCAGCGATCTATCTCAAGTCATAATACATTGGTTAATTGTAAACACATTATTTTTTGCTAGAAAAATAGGAAACAATTTCCCATAGTGATGTGCGAATGGAATTGATCTCAGAGGAACGCTAAAGCTGGGCGTGGCATATGTATAAGCTACAGTGACACGCCCTTGTTGCCCTAAAAGACCAATCTCATAATCAGCATAATTCTTATGTAAATACAAGGCAAAGGCGAGACCCAAAGTAAACACACAACGCACACACACACACTTGACTTAGTGGAGCGTTGGCTGTGATTTCAGGGCCTAGACAAGATCTTGGCCGCTGCTGGTTGCCAGAAACAAGTCAAGTCAAGATTATGCACTGAGATAATTATTTGGCCAGCCAGCAACTGCTGCTTTCAATGCCAATTCCATTTCCACTTTTACTTTCATGTCTCAGCGCTTTATGCTCCTTGCTGGCTCCTTCTGCTCCTGCTCCAGCTGCTGTTGGCAAGTTGTGCCCTGGAGACTAGTTGGCCGAGAGTAATGTCCGTGTGCCTGGGTGTGTGTCTGTATCGCGTTCCTATTATCTCCTGCTGGTAGGCGTTACCGGCAAGTGTCATAAATAAAATGGCAACTGTGTATGAGCAGGATTGCTTTTCCCCACTTAAACACCATTATTAAGTAAATACATGTATACGTTTTTCTGGGCTCATTTGAGGACTCCTTTGGTTTAATTTTGTTTCCACTAATTGTTGGCAGTGTAAAAGCATGGCCAGCCATTAATCACAGATACAAGTTTGGCCACCCCGGCCCGAGCGAGTGCTGTGGGGCGCATTTAATTGGATTTGTTGTGGTTTGTGTAAACAAATATAATTACACGTTATAATATTTGTACTATTTCAAGTTGACTTAAGCCCCAGGTGAAGGTGATGGAATATACATCAAAACTCAAATATTATACTAGCTGCCCGCGGATTGACAGGCGAATCACTTTAGCACTAACAAATGAATTAACAAAATATCAAACAATTATTTTTATGATAGACCGTTGTATTTACCCAAAAATTAAGCTAGGATAGGACAAATCAATTATAGAAAAGGAAGTAAGTGCATGGTAAAAACAATTTTCTACATTCAAAGGCTTCTTAATGGTTAAGACAGTTTTTCTTCATTACTTTAAGTATATATAGAGAACTCTTTCAAGCCTCTTTCCTCTAGTTAAAGGTCATGCTTGAATGTTTGATATATGTATGGGCATACATATTATATATATAACGGGCTTACGAGGGCTGTACTAAAAGTTCATTGAATCACTATAATAATATTTTATTCCAAATGATAAGCTTCTGTAAGAAACCAAGCAAGAAATTCAATGAAAGGAAGATTGAGAACATACGAGGGCTGTCGATTTTTAACTCATTTTCCTAAGCTGCCCTTTCACTTCTCATATCTCTCAAAAGAGAATCTCTGACAATAGTGTAATAGCAAATCAAATATCTCTAAATATTTAGAAAATCTAGCCTTCTATGATGAAAGAGGACAGGTTCCATTTGATATGAGATTCTCTAATTCTGATAAGAGATTTAAGACAAGTGTAAAAGCAGCTTTAAAGCAAATTGGATGACCTGCATATAGCAGCCATAGCAACCATCGCACAGTGGTCGGTCTTGTATGGAGTCGGCTTTCATAAGAGATATGATTGTGAAACTTTGGTCTCAGCTTTATAAAATTATAATAAGTAAAAAATCATGGAATGGTCAGGCTGACACAGCTCAAAACCCATCTCCTTCCAACCCACATCCACCCCTACTACAAAACAAAGAAAAGACGATCGGAAATAGTGAAAAAGTTGTATTTTTAACTAAGCTTATCATAAGATACCAAATTAGACTTATAAAAAATTAATTTGAAAAAAAATGTGTTAAAGGTTTTTAGAATTTTCAGCATCCGAACCATTTTCCAAGCACCACATATAAATAATATATAAGCGAGGGAGTTCACTTTGATAAGATGTGCCAATATATAAGTATAAGAAAAGCGTTAAATGATACCAAGAATGAGATAATGTTCTAAGAAACAAAGCGCAAATACATTTAGAAAACAAAACAGACACAATTCAAATACATTTCAGCATCAGCAACACAACGCACAACTTACCAACAAGCCACAAAAATTCACATGAAAAAGCAGTGTAAAATTACTTTTTTATATCGCTTATAATAAAAAAAGGGGGTAAAAAGCGACAGCTGAAATTAACTGTAGGGAATCTTAAGACATTAACTTATATTAATGAAAAGTACCATTCGAAAGAATTGGAGAGGGGAACACAACTTTAACTTTAGCTGAACTGAAACTATTTGGCTGAGTACATAACTAACAATGAAACCGGGGAAAATATTAATTTTATAACAAAACCAACATGTTATAACATGAAAACAGCAAACACATATAGCTTTAATATTGATTTTAATTCGCGGCGATTCGAAGTGATTTAATATTTTAATTCAGCTTTTGAAGAACGAGTTCATTTTCATGTGTCTCATAAAACAAAATCCCCGTGTTAATATCCTCTCTCTGCTGAAGCTATTCGTACCGGGACCGGTTGCAATAGAGCTAAATCAACTTTACCGTTTAATTGCTCGTTCTATAAGTAAATAGTGAAGACACTTTAGGAGGCAAACTTACAACTTTGATTTTTTTATTTTTGGCCAATGAAATCGACCACTGTGCATCGGTCAAAAAAGTGAGAAAACCCTTTTTGTTTTCAATGCAAACCTCGCCACCAAGTTGAATGAAAATCGGACCACTATAGAGTATAGATTCTATACATTAGATAGGTCTGCAAAAAAAGTCTTCGTAAGAAACCATTTTTTCTTTTGAATGATATCGCTCCTTAACTTGATATTTATTAATAAATCATGATTTCACACAATTCTCCCAAATTTGGTCCAAATCGGATGACTAAAGCATATAGCTGTCATCGGAACGATCGGTCGAAAAAGTAGTTCGAGTGAAAATAACTTATTTGCATTATTTTAATTCGGGAATTAAGCCAAACTGTCCCAAAAAGACCTAAGACGAAAAAAATCAAAAAAATGTGTTTCTCTCCTCTCACAACCAAGTAGAAGCAGAGAGCGCAGTTAAAAGTTATTTCGGTACCTCTTTTCAATGTGTTCGCACGAAAGCTGTCGTTTTCTGACAAAGGCAAGCGGGGGACCGATTTTTGCGACCTCTGCTTATTTGTTTTCAATGGTAGCGTCTTCTGAGTTGTCTATACTTTTTATAATTCCACTACGTTTGATCCAAATCGGTCAAGTTTGCTGTAAAGCTTTCATGAAAATAAAATTAATGATAGAAAAAAATCATATAGCCTTGTTACACTGGAACATTCTAAAAGTCATTCGCTGGATGATCTAAGTGACTTCATTCTCACTATGTATTCTGTCATCCGCGACGGATGATCAGTTCGCTGTCACATATAATTACGTCACTATCTCAATATTTAGCCTTTTTCCGCAAAAAAAGCTATATTTTCAATCGATATACTATCGAATAACCAAGTGCCAGCAATAGTAGCAGCTGCTGTGTCAATGGAGTTGCCATTAGGAGAGACGGACGCAGCTCAGTGGAAGGGGCTTTAGCACAGTGTTTTTCCTTAAGGGCGTTCGTTATCCACCCGACGCGAAACGGTCGCGAAATGAAAACCTACCTAGAAAAACCAGAAAGAAAGTCGGTCAAGCCCGACTATAACATACTCTGCACCCTTAATGTCGCAGCTCGCATTTGGTCACGAGTCAAACGGCCAGTTAACACATAACGCACAACGCAGTGCGCTCTCTGTCTCTCTCTCTCTCTCTCTCTCTCTCTCTTTCTCTCACTAAGATTGCTTCTGCTGAACGCAATGCCTAGGTTATGGGTGGGGTGGGTGGGGGGTGTTAACAGGCCGTTTTTTGCTCATAACTTGAGTATCGTTCATCCGATCTTTATCATTCCTTCAGCAAATCGATATATAATAATAAAGTACTAGATATCTCTAGAAAGTACGAACCTTCTATCATCAAAACTGTAGGAGATATGACGTTTTTTCCAAATTGCGGGGGCGCGAGGGGGCGTGGCAAAAATTGAAAATAAACTTGATCTGCCTGCAAGTATAAGAAATATATTTCCCATACATGTCAAACCTCTATCTCTTACCATCTCTGAGATCTCTTCGTTCATACGGACGGACAGACGGACAGACAGACAGACGGACAGACGGACAGACGGACAGACAGACAGACGGACAGACGGACATGGCTATATCGACTCGGCTGTTGATGCTGATCAAGAATATATATACTTTATATGGTCGGAAACGATTCCTTCTCCCTGTTACATACTTTTGCACAAACTTAATATACTCTATGTACCTTCGGTACAGAGTATAAAAACAGCTGCGTAATTTTTGGTCATTTCACCATTTTAGCAACGTGGTTTAATATGTGTAACTAACTTTATTGAATATAACTTAACTGTTAAAAATTACTGTATGATGGTACGGGGTGCACGAGATGTCGCTCTGCTGCTGCGTTATCACGATGAATAGTGTGACCAGAGCTTATGGTACGTCTGGGCTGAATGTCTGGGGTTATAATCCACAGGGCCTATACAAGATCCAATGTGGAGGAATCCTTGTGTATGATTCTCGGTGTGATGTTTGTTTCGTAGTTGGGTCGATAAACTGTTTCCGTTGAGTATAGAAACTGATAAATCCGTAGTACCGAGCATGAGCACCGAGAACAAATTGGCGAAGTTGCGTCGCTTGTAACCTCGCTTTGAGGCCGTTGCTTCTAGTGGGGTCAATAAGCAAGTTCACCCAAGCTGGGTTAAGGTTGCCTCGCGTCCAAGACTTTCGGACTTCCATTTGCCACTCGTTGTGGACTTTCGCTTGCGCGCGTTGTGGGCTTTCGATTGAGGTCGAGAACTTGTAGGTAGACTCAGGCTGGCAACAATTGCTAAACAAAGAGCGTTTCGAGATGTAGCAGGTTGCTTGTGGTTGGTCAGGTATGGGGATCGTTGTGCATGAAGATGAAAGATGCGATGAAGATCAAGATTCAGCTGCGCGACGCACTTTTAAAGGTAGGAACGATCGTCTGGCAGGCTGCGTACTATAGAAATTAGCTGAATTGGTGAATGTTCAACTAACGTGCGATCGAATACATCCACGTGCTGGGACGGCTGCATAAAATGTAAGATAAGAAAAATTGGTCAGATGCCTGACCAACGTGAGATCGGTAAAGTGAAGGTGCAGAGTCGGTTGAGCTCACTCAAATTGCAGGCGTAGGGCAGGCTGGGCGATGAACGTTTTCACACGTGGACAGCCTTACGTGGAAGGCATTGGCATTATTTTCAAATGTTTGTCCGCAGATAAAAAAACCGAATCTACGGAGTGACAACTTTTTCATGAGAAATGTTTCGTGTCAAGTTGACACCGCCCTTAAATAAGAAAACTGTTTTCAAATTTGGCATTTATTTATGATACACTTGGAAAGTGTATTATAATTTTGCCTAGAAGTTTGCAACGCAGAGAAAGAATCATCTTCGACCACATAAAATATATATATTCTTGATCAGCATGATGAGCTGAGTCAATTGAGCTTTGTTCGTCCGCCTGTCTGGTTCTAAGCGAACTAGTCAGTTTTCATTTTACACTGTCTTCATGTGACTGCAAACTGCTAACATGTCGGAACACTCGAGTCGGATGACTATTTCTTGTAGCTGCCATAGGAACGATCGGTCGGAAAATGGTCCTTAGTTAGAAAACTTTTTTGTTTCTAATGAAAGCGTTCTTAAAGGCGGACATTATTAATATTAAATGTTATTAAACCGATCAGCGATATTTCGTCGATATCGGATAACTTTATCTCAGCTGCCATATGACACCTCGGTGGGAAAACTCTTTGCTTTCTCGTTTTCATACTTAAATCAAGATTTTCTTGTTTTATTAAATATTTGTTTATTGATTCAAGTACAAAATATCTTGATTTTTCGCTTCGTGTAGCATTTGACACAATCGACCGCAGTTTTTAAAACAGCCAACTTCTTAATGTTTCCAACTTTTCAATATTAAAACCAGATTTATAATATATTTTGAAGATCCCAACAAAATCTAATTAACTCAATACGGTAGTGTTTCAGCATCAACAACACGAAACTATTTCTAAGCCCCTCTTAAGTGTCACTATCCATGTTATTTGCCTTCTCATATAAGATAGTACAAGTCATGTGATCAGATGTTTTCATGCCTGGCGTTGCAAGTTTCGTTGGCGGCGCGTTATTCATGGAATTGTTTGTCATGCCAAAGTCAATTTACTCCATTCAAAGGCACTTTATAGGTAACTTGACAAATGCTAATGGCCAACACTAGCACTCACTTACACACATACAATCATAAAGTGCCGCTTGAGGTGGACTGAAAGCGGGGGAGTGTGTGAGATGTGAAAAAGTTTGCATGTCATTCGAGCTCTGCTTCATTTCAGCGCCGAGTGGGCCACAAGGTGTGAAACAATGTGGGAAAAAGTGGAGAATTGTGCTCTCTCGTGACAGAGTTTCTCCTTGTTGTTGTTGTCGTTGCTAGCAATATATAATGGACTGCGCTTGTTGTTTGGTAGAATTATTTTGTTGATCCAAAAATGTAATGCAGTTTAGAACTTGCTGAAAAAGTTGAAGCAGCGCGCTTGAAAGTATGCGACAATTTCTGATCTAAAATGCCAGGTCATGTGTGTGCGAGTATGTTGTTTTGTGTTTTGCCATGAATTAATGCACACAGGAATTCATACAGTTACATTTTCATTTGCTCAATTATTTAATACACGACAGGAGTTACAGCTTTAGCTTTAGCTGCTCTTGTGCAGTGAACCTGAATGGCTTTAAGGTGGAACCAAACGAATCGAAACAGTGAGCCAATTATTGCTGTTAGCCCATAGCCTTTCAAGCGTTTGTTGTCCGCCACAGATACGCTATCGATTTCAGCTGCTGGCTGGCTGGGCCAACTTTCTGCACCATTTCTTTCCGCCTTTTCCTCCTTCCCCTGCTCATTGCTTCATATTTGGCTTTATTCATGCTATGGTCGGGTTGTTGTTGACATGAAAGCCGCTTTAAAAGACCGACTACATTGCCTTTTGTTTGCTCTGAATTATTGATTTTCATTAGTGTCCTACCCGTCTTCGATGGCTTGTCTGCCGTGGCGACAGTTTCAGTTTGTTTTGTTATCTACTGACTCGCCTAGGCCGCCCCTTCATTTGTGTATTTTTTTTATTGTATTGGATTTTCTTTGAAAACGCCGCTCAATGGCCAAGCACTTGCTTCAGCAAAGCCACCCATGGTGTTGTGTTGATTTAATTACAAACGTATGCCGCTTGCCTCATGCCAAAATCGGTGGAAACGTTGCGGCCGACTTTAAGATTGGCTCGGCAGTCTGCAAGTCTTGAGATTAGCAAAAGAACAGACACTGCACTGGAAGAAACGAACATTCAATCAGTGTTTATAAACGGGGTATAGTAAGTCCACCTCAATTCCCAATATTTTAAATAATTGTAGTTGCCGTTTTGAACTGCTAAAGAAAACAGCTATTGAAATGTACGACTGATTTCCCTGTAAAAACTTTGATTTGTTGAACGTGTCGTATGAGTAATTTGTTTTCGAAACATAAAAAATTATTATTATTGAGTTTATTGAATGGTTGGTGGAGATTCTAGATGGGTTTCGTGTGCTGAAAAAAGTTTTTTAAGTAATTTGAGCTTAAAATTGCTTATTTTGACCATTTTCAGACGTGTTTTTTGGAGACCCTATACTTTTGTTTTGACTTATTTTGATATTATCGTAAATTACTATTTCTTAATTTTAACATAAACTATCCCAAAGAATTGTACGATTTTTTTAAGCGAAAATATTCCATTTTGAATAAATTGTCTCGATAATTATAAAATAACAAAACTTTCTACTGCACAAAAGTATGCCTTGCAGAAACAGTACAACCGGCAAGTAATTTGTAAAGAATTTCAGTGAAAGTTTCCAACCAATTGGGTTTTGTAAACTCGGATACAATTACTAAAAATGGTTTATCTTCATTGGAAAAAATCGTAGAGTTGTTTGGGGTAGTTTCACTCAAAGTTAAGGAGTAGTTCTTTCCGATATATCAAAGAGAGTTAAAACAAAAGTATTGTTTCTCCACAAAACGCGTATAAAAATAGTCAAATAAGGTATTTTTTGTACCTTTAAGCTCAAATTACTTAAAATCTTGACGTGATGGACCATTTCTGAAAACAGTTTCGTGTTCAGCAAATCATCTAGAATCACCACCAATCTTTCAATGTACTGTAAAATGTCTAATTTTGTTGCCTTGTGTAATTATTATTTATACAACTAAAATTAACTTTGGGAATACTGAAACCTGTTTTTCCATTTTGTCGATTTTAGGTACACTGTAGCGTACATTAGAGTGTAGATATTTTATATATACGCTCAAAAAACAACTTGCCCTAAAAAGTGTCATTTCGCACTAATTTTAAGAAAATCGACCTTAAATAAAGCCAAGGGCGACTCTCCTTATTTTTAAGAAAAGTTTTTCTAAAAAATTGAAAATGTGCTTTAAACTTTAGGGCAATTTTCCTAAAATACTTTGACAATTTTAGAACGATTTTTGATGTTAAAAGTTTTTTTTTCTTATTTAATGTCTTTTTATTTTTATTTGAGGTGTTTTCATGTAAAGCCAAAACAAAAACTTGCTCAATACATCTTTACATTGTGT
This sequence comes from Lordiphosa magnipectinata, assembly GCA_037044535.1. Classification (NCBI taxonomy): domain Eukaryota; kingdom Metazoa; phylum Arthropoda; class Insecta; order Diptera; family Drosophilidae; genus Lordiphosa; species Lordiphosa magnipectinata. The sequence goes on from JBAMBO010004001.1 coordinate 182,049, forward strand.
GTAAACAAATGCCCTCACATAGCAATTTCGCAATCATTTTAAGCAAGGCTGAAAACCGGTCCTGAAGCGAACCCCATTGAACCGGTTCGGTTCGGGTTTTCCAGGTTCCGCGAACCGGACCATTAACCGAAACCTTCAAATATTTGAGCGCCCGAACCTGAACGCGAACCGAGCCCCTGTATACAAAAAAAAAAAGGTTCGGTATAAACTATCATTTAAGTCAATTTCTTAAGATCTTTTTAAGTTTTCTCAACATTGTAACTGAAAACAAATTATTTTATAGTATAGCACAGAATTGCTTCACTTGATAATTAAAAATGCTTTTTAGAAATCCAATCCGTATTGCGATTTCGAGATGAAAGAAAAACATAACTATATTTGCAAAAGGGGAAAGCAAATAATGCATTTCGAGATCATTTTAACAGGAATCGCACTGATGAGTTCTCTTTAAGCTCTTTTGAAGATTAGAGAGATTAATTTCATGTCCGATTTAAAGAAGACTCGGAAATGACTCATGTATATGCTCAAAACGTGATTCATTGAAATACGACTAGAAAATGACTCGCGAATGATTCGGAATATGACGAGAAATTGAGTGAAAACTGACGAGAAAATCGGGCTAAACCGACTCTTTAAGAAGATTCTCAGCTTGGGATCCATATTTTCCCGGCAAAAGTATCATTTTAAAATAGTTAAAATTTATTTTCATTGATATCCATTATTGCGTGTATATATGTATATATAGGTACAAAAATCTTATAGTGCCGACAAGTTTCGAACATTAAAAGGATTTAAAAAAAGAAGAAAAGATTATAAAAAATTGGCTGTGGCATGTTGCCGTTAGCCAAATGTAGGTGTAGGACATTTTCCTAAGTTCCGATTCCTCGATTCTGATGTCTGGTTACATGTCTCCATAGTCCATTAAAAAATCGCGTCGATACTGCAGGCACTCTCTAAGGTAGGAAGTGAGCGAACGCCAATTAGACAAAAATATCATTTATGACTATTTTAATCAGACAGAGACTCAACTGTGATCAGAAATTTCATAAAATGCGGGCTAGGTATGTACGTGGAAAGGGAGGCTTCCAAAATTCAAAGACCAGGCACTTTATAAAGACTTTTCAAAACACCTATGAATGATAACAATAAGAAATGTGGTCCAGTCGACTTGACGACTTATATACATAGCTTGGAAATCAGTAGGCGTTCTCCTGATCAAACTTTTCTCATTTCTAAACTTTAACCGAGTGTTGAGGCAAAAATCGGTCAACTTCTTAACAATCTATGAAACCAGACTCGAACCAAAACCTTGGGTTCGATTAGTATAGGAACCGAACCTTACACTTTACCACGGGTTCGAACCTCCTGACCGATCCTTCTGCAAAGAAGGAAAAGAACATTAACATTGTACTGGTACAGTTCCTGTTCCGAGTGCAACAACTAATCTGCAAGGCTAGCACGTAGTTAAGAGACATCGAAAATCGCGAGACCATTCTCTTTGAAAATTTTCTATCCCATATTCTTAGACCCTCATTATTTCACGATAACCTTTGAACAGAAAAGTACTTGTGCTATACATTTCTGTTCAAGTGAAACTAAATGCGGAAAGCAGTCCTTACACAAAATCTTGAACTGAAAGTGGAGGCCAAGTCGAAAAGGTACAGGACAATATAAATTAGAAATGGGAAAGAATCGATCTTAGCAACCATCATTTAAAACATCGATGTTTCTGATGCTTTAAAAAACATCATTGTTTTAAAAGTATTACACTGAGAAAAAAGTCAATCTAAAACCAAGATTATAATTTTGAAACGAGACGAAACGCTGTCAGAATTCGACAGAGACGAGATAATCTTAACCCAAGATTATATTCTCAATTTAAACCATAATCCAATAGTATTGAATTAAGATAGTTTATACTCGACTTTAAGATGAAACAATCTCATTTTTTAAAATGTGAAGAAAAAAGACAAAAATAAACTAAGCATTTTTTATTTTAGGTGATGCGGTGGATGTGTGAAAAGGGTGGTGTGATTTGGTTGGTTTAGTTAGTTGTTTTAGTTATTAACATTTTCTACTTTTTGAAAAAATTATAAAAAATTTTAAATTATTAATACGCCGATACTAGGACTTGAAGCTTAGTACCTTCTGCGCACTGAAACACTTACACCACCACTTTAATATCGAGCGGCAACTGTTAGGCCCAACCAGTTGCAGTATGAGAGCAGAGATTTTCGCAGCCTGAGTTCTTATACTGCAACTGGCTGCGCTTAACAAT
>JBAMBO010004003.1:0-37745 GCA_037044535.1 Lordiphosa magnipectinata
GCTACTCCATAATCCTACTCTGTGCTGTGGTGGGAAATCTGCTGGTGGTGCTTACCCTAGTGCAGAATCGTCGTATGCGCACCATAACAAATGTTTTTCTGCTCAATCTGGCCATCTCGGATATACTGCTGGGTGTGCTCTGCATGCCGGTCACACTCGTGGGCGCCATATTGCGTCACTTCATTTTTGGCGAGATCCTCTGCAAGCTTATACCCTTCGCTCAGGGTGAGTATTCGGGGCAATTTGTGTCAGCTTAATGTTTTTTGTGTTTAGACAGTTAAGAGGATCGAAAATAAAGTTTCTGTAAATTAAAATGCCGTCTCTACCTCACGACTTTGATCTGGAGCGAGTGCGCCAGCAGATTGTCTTGGCCAATGTCCAGGAGTTGTTGCAGAAGATAACGCGTCGCTGTTTTGACACCTGTGTGGGCTTGCCGGGACTGGAATTGAGCTCGGCAGATCGTGAATGTCTGGACAGTTGCATGGACTGCTTCATGAACTCGCTGCAATTGGTCTCGCAGCAGTACTTTCGACGACGAAGTCGTCAGCAGCGTGTTAAAAGAAGCAGCCCTAGTAGCAGTGGCAGCAACGGCCAGAGAAATAGATAGCTGCATAAATTTTAGTGTAATAATTCTTGAATTCAAAGTAATCCAAACCCACTTGACAGTTCATTTCATTTAACTGGGAAGTGTGGGATGCGCTCCAGGAACTGTGGAACATTTTATTGGAATTGTTTTGACTTTTGATAAGCTGCGCGTGCCGACGGTGGGCAGTTTTGCCCTTCCGAGAAACGAGAGTGTAAGCCCTACTTCGATATACTCGTTAATCAGGTGCAGAAATGATAGCCTTTACTCATATTTATTAATTAACAGAGCACGAACAATAATGTTATCTTATTTTAACATTAAGTTAGCAGACTGATCCTGATGATACATGAAAGAAGTTAATGTATTTTCATATATTGCAGCTAATTTATTAATGCACAAACAGTTTCTATGCTTTGTTAAAGGAAAACATCCGGACTGAAGCTATGGCTTAGACCTTAAGCTATATGATGTATGTGAATATATAGGTACAAGTGTTATTGATTTTAAATTTAATTGGTTTATGGCTTCTAAAAAATCAACTGTTACTGTAATTTATTCATTCCAAGTTGAGGGCTTTAATATACAGGCCGGTTCCGTATTCTGATCGTTTTCAAAAAGTAAGAAGAAAAACGAACGTTATACATTTTCCAGTTCCGAATGCGATCTATTAGGTTACGTTTTGACTCTTCTAAATTGGCAACCGGAGTTGGTACCAATTCTATAATGTGAATTTACAAAGCTATGATTTACTCTTTAAATCCATTTAATTTCATTTAAAACAGTAATTTAATATGAAATTTGAATATGTCATATCAACAGTGATTGGAAAGGTAATCATTTTTCCTACCTAGGTGAGGTACAAGTTAATTGCCAAAACGTATACAGGTGTAGGTAAAGGTTAAAAAAAATGTACTTTTTAATAATCCTTTAAAAAGCATGGGCTATCAAACACCACCTACCCTAAAATGTTCAGGATGTGACCAAAACTTTGAGTCTTCCTCGAAATTTCAACAAAGGTTTACGGAAAAAGAATTAAAGATTCTCAATAATCAGTTGGACAATTCTGTATTCCGAGTTCAGAGTTTCCGAGTTTGATATTTGATAAAAAATAGTCTGGGCCTAGATACATAGGAAGCAAAACGATATGCTCAAGTTTTTTGAACTTCTTAAAAGGTAAGATTAGCGACTTGATTATTTTCGCTGATAGCAAAGTTCACTGGTGAAAGGGTTCTTGAAAATAATTTGCTGTCATTTATAATCAATTCCAAATAGCAATCGCATTTTAAAACCATTCAAAGGAGAGTCTATGTTTGTGATTTCAATGCTAGTTGCGCCGACAGTATTCTGCAATTCCTCGACTTAAAGCGTCTTAAGGAACAACACAGTTATTAGATATATTATTATATTACTCCGGCAATCCCAAATTGAAAGAATGACTAAATTAAATTAGTTTCCCACCAAGGCTATTATTTAAAATTAATGTCTCATTCAAATTAAAGTACCTTATACCTTACTTTTTGACAAGGTAACTGAAAATATTGATCTAGGTAAGGTATAAGGTCCTGGTATTTAAAAATATCGTGGTAAGGTAAAAGCATAGCTTTTATATTTCGATTACGATTAGTAATCAATCTACTCTACATATAAAACAGTTTCTCCTGACTGACTGACTGACTGATTCACTGATTGGCAATCAACGCAAAGCGCAAACTGTAAGAGATAGAAGGCTGAAATTTGGACAGGAGTTTCCTTTAGTGGTGAAAGTGCGTACTAAGACAGGGAAAAGCGTCGGAAAAGTTTGTATGGAAAATTTTTATTTTTTCATCCGATTGACTTGAAATTTAGTTTGTAAGCATTGTACGCGAAATAATTCGACACTTGTTTTTTCCGATTTTGGAAAATCCGCCCACGAGAAAATGGCCGAAAAAAATTATTTTTCATCCGATTGGCTTGAAACTCGGTTTGAAAGGATAGAATACGAAATAAAATTAAAAATAGAAAACATAAAACATAAAATTGAAAAGGGGCGGTAACGACAACGATAACGATAACGGGTTATATGCTTGTTAGAATATATATTAAAAAGAATTGTATTGAGTATATAATCCTCTAGTTTAAAATATTTGATTACTAATTGATTACAATCAGAAATAATCAAAAATAATCTGGACTATTGACAGCTAATAAAAAATAATCGAAAATACTCAAAAATAATCAAAAAAATTATTCGACTACTTTTAAAGATTATTTTGAAAAAAGTACATAGCCAGATTTGTGGCCCAATGCTATTAATTTTTAAGATAGATGGCCCGAAAACAGACTTGTGTTTAAAATTATAAAAATTGCTTTTACAAATGCATGGTTGGTACTAGAAGTATAACAAGAAGGCTAAGCTAACTCCGTCTGTGCCGAAGTTTTTATGCCCTTGCAAATGCTGTTTTTGAAATGTCAGAGTTTAAGAACATTTACATAAAAATCAAAAATGTTTCTAACTAAAATCCATTTTCCGACAGATAAACATCTGATTTCAAACATATCAAATTAACAATCGCCGACCTTAGAAACGATTTACTTAAAAATAAAAAGTTTTTTTTTCACTAAAACCCATTTTCCGACCAATCGGTCCTATGGCAGCTATATGATATACAGGCCTGTTCCGGTTTTCACATATTTTTTCGATTTTAAATGGAAACAAAATCGAACGATTTGCTTTAAGTTGTTCTGGTATTCGAACGAATTGCATTCGATTTGCAATTCGAATGTTTCATATAAAAAAGGTTCCCTTTGACTAATTTTATGCTGCAAACATAAACAAAACGCACGGAAAAGTCAAAGAAGTTAATAGTATTTAAATAAAGCAGTTTAAGATGTCGTTTTTATTTTTAATGGAAGCTTATTCGAATGTTTCAAGCGTTCCAAAAAAAAGTGAAAACCGGAACAGGTTGAACAAAAAATGTGAATTCGATTTGGCTGGCACAGAACAAAATTAAAGCTTTTCATAAAAATTATTTATTTTTATATAACACATTTTTTTTTAGAAGAATGTGAGATTGCAAAAAGTATCTAAATACACTAAACATTGCTACAAAAATAATATTAAGCCATTATTTTGACACCATTAAGTAAAAAAAACTAATTTTCTTTTGAATTCATCGACTCCGAGCAATGTGAATTGAAATCGAGTAAGTCTATCGAATTGTGAAAGCCGGAACAGGTAACCAAATCGAATACGAGCAAATTAAGTGAAAGTGAAAACCGGAACAGGCCTGATAACCATCCGATTTTAACCAAAATTTGCAAATCTGTTTGAAAGCATTTAATATTAATATTGGCCGAGCTTGAGGACTCTAACATTGAAAACAAAAAAGTTTTTCTCACTAAGACCCATTTTCCGACCGATATTTCCTATGGCAGCTATAAGATATAGTCATCCGATCCGGTCGGTTCCGACATATTAGCAGAGTGCAATAAAAAGAAGACTCTGTGCAAAATTTGAGCTCGATAGCTTTAAAACTGAGAGACTAGTTTGCGTAGAAACAGACAGACAGACGGACAGACGGACGGACGGACAGGCGGACGGACAAAGCTCAATCAACTCATCTCGTCGCCCTGATCAAGAATATATATAGTTTATGGGGTCGGAAATAAATATTTCTATGCGGTGCAAACTTCTGGCCAAAATTATAATACCCTTTGCAAGGATATAAACATCGCTATATGTCTTTCTGTTGATGTTCTTTAAAACTGCACACTTAAAAAATGAATAGCATTTGGGGCCACAAATCTGGCTATGATTTGATTATTGTTGATTGTTGTTTGGTAATTGTCAATAATCCCTACTATTTTTTATTATTTCTGATTGTAATCAATTAGTAATCGTGTGAAACTGAAAATAATAATTGTAATCATTAGTTTGCCTTTAAAAAAAAATAGCAAAATATCTAATCATTACGATTAGTAATCATTATTTAACAGCTGTGGGTAAATGGTACACAAAATATGTATCTTGATGTGTACCTAGGTATTTGTACAAACACTGCATATCAAATACTGTTAAATATAGCTAATTAAAATAGAAACAGTGTTGTCCGAATACTTTAGTTTACATGAAGCAACCCTAGCAGCTATCGATTAAAGGTCAAAATTGTCTACAAAGAACATTTGGTCACAGTCGCTCGGCTTTGTTTTCCACGCAACATTTTAATGATGTTTAAATAAAAATTCTTTTAAAATATATTTCAATATCAAACAAATGAATAAAAGCAGCAAATCGTTTCCAAGAATTCTATGTTAGAATGCATTATTATAATAAGCTTACTAATATTATAAATGTGAAATTTTGTATGTTTGTGTGATTGTATGTTTGCCCATTTGTTGCTCAATCACGCAAAAATGGCCTAACGTATTCGGATGAAATTTGGCACTAGTTACCTGGATTTGAACATATAAATTTTATTTAAATGGTCAACAAAACCGCGAAATTTGCAAAATTATTTTAAGAGTATTTATTAAAGCGCTTGATGACAATGCAGGAGTTCGTAAATAGAAGGTGTAGATCCAATGGTCAAAATAATAGTGAAATTTGCAAAATTTTCATAGAATCTAAGATTATTATGAAGATTGGATAGATGGCAATTTAAGACGCATCTATAAGAGGCTTAGACCAAAAACCGAGAAATTTGCTAAATTTTCATTTGAATATTTACGAAAGCGCAGGAGTTGTTAAATAGGAGGCTTAGATTGAACAATCCAAAATATTGCGAAATTTGCCAATTACGGCACAGAAAATCGCGAAATTTCCAAACTTCTCATTTGAGTTTAGATTTATAAAGACGCTAAGAATATTATGAAGATTTGATAGACAGCAATAGTATACGGGTAAATAAAGGAGGTGTGGAACAAAGGGTCCAAGAAATAGCAAAATTTTAAAAATTCTAATTTGAGATTAGATTATCATATAGACGGGTAAACCGGCGGGCAAATAGGAGGAGTAGATCAAATGGTCAAGAAAATCAGAAAACTTGCAAAATTTTTAAAAGAACCTAAGATAATTATGAAGATTGGATAGATGGTAGACCAAAATCCAAGAAATTTGCCAAATTTTAATTTAAATATTTAAGAAAGAGCAGGCGTTGGTAAATTAGAGGCGTAGATTAAACACTCCAAAATATTGCAAAATTAGCCAATTTTTCTTATGACCTTAGATTATTATGAAGATTTGATGGATGGCAATGTAGACGGATAAGTACAAGGTGAAGATCGAACTTTTAAAAGAAGGGCGAAATTTGGAAATTTTTCATATGACCAAAGATTTAATGGACGGCAGTAGTAGACGAGTAAATATGGGAAGTGTATATACATATATACTTAGACCGAACTGTCAAAAAAATCGCAAAATTTCCAAGATTCTCATTAAAGCTTAGTTTTTTCGCGAAATTTTCAAAAATTTATGAGTTTTGGGAAACATTGAGATTAGTAGTCGCGTAAATGGTAAGATCAAATGGTCCAAAAAGTAGCGAAATTTTCAAAAATTTTTGTTTGAGTTAGACCATAATGTAGACGGGTCACGATCAAGCGTTTCAAAAAATCCGGAAACACACAAAATTTTATGATTAGTTCAGATTTTCATTAAGATTTAATGGTTGGCAACTAAAGACGGGTAATTAAGAGGTGTCGGTCAATCGGCTTAAAAAAATTTTAACATTTGCAATATTATTAAAAGCGTTTAGATTGACATGAAGACTGATAAATCGACGGGTAAATATAAGGTGTAGATCAAACCGACCAAAAAATTCCGAAATTTAAAAAAAGTTTAAATGAGTCTTGGATATGCTGGCCAACAGACAGTTGGTCCAGCCTTCTCGTTGCAAAGTACTGATCCAGTTTTGAGCACTGATTCCAAAACTGGTCTCGATTTTTCTCCATCAGCTCTTGTTTTCAAGATATCGCGGAAAATCCATTTTGCTGTATTTTTGGATTTTAAAAAATTATGTAGGTTGCACCGTGCAAAAATATTTGTATATATGAATTTTATGCGACAGTATACATATTAATGCAGCCTAAAAAAATCATAGGAGCAGCATCAGCAAACCTAAAAGCGTCGAAACAGGCCATTGAAGAGTAATTTTCATCAAATTATGGCAAATTTTTTATAATCGTCGTGTACAAGTCATTGTGGTGGTTGGATTTTAATTACAACCACTTTAGGATGTAGCCGAAGGGCTCTTCTATTTTCAGAAATTTTGTTGTATTTAAATCAGCTGGATGGACAAAGTTACTGCCGGTTAATCCCGAAAAATGAATAAAAATTTATGGCAGTTGTCCTGCCATACATTGATACATAAAATGTGTACAGGAAATATTAAAAGACTACGTGATCTAGCATAGACCTTACATTAATTGTCAAGCAAATTTACAATAACATTCAGGCAGCACTAGATTCAAACAATTTCTCCCAAATTCAAATTTGCTTAATCGCAAACACCCTCGCGAAAATGACATCAAAATTTTATGAATTGGGCTTCGAATGGGCCAAATGAGTTCCGCACTCAGCATAATCTCCGGACTCAGCCCCTTTGTGTTTATTATGATTTTCAAAATTTAAACAAATGGCTGCCGGAAAGGAATTTTAGTGAAGAGTCTATTTGTGAAACGAATGTATATGTTGAGGAAATTTACCATTCTTATTAATTGATGTCTAATGTCTACGATAAGCTAATATAACTGGACTCCTGAAAAGCTTCGCATCAGGGATTTTCTTCCCAATGTCGAGTTCTCACTGTCGCTCTGTATAGACCAGCAGTAATCAGCAAGTATATGACTATACCATTTTCCGCGATACCGAGCTTCCATAGTTCGCAAATCCTGGTGAAAACGTTTTCCGCCTTCCCCAATTAGATCTCCTAAATTTTCATGATTCAGGCTCAGGCTCATATGGCATCCTAAATTTTTAAAATTTAGGAGCATGTCATTAACAAGTGCCTCGAAGTTTTTGTGTTTAAAATTGCCCAAGAAATTTTTAGCTACAACCACAAATAACCACCAAGCTCTTTCTTCGAGAGTGTTCATTGATTTAACGAATTCCACGTATTTTTCGTATTTGTGAACCATCGATTAGTCCAGCCGCCACTTTTTTTGTGCTAATTGATGGAAATTTTTTGCTGAGAGACTGAAAACAACTTCAATTTGTGATTAACGCCTTGACAAATTGTTTCATTAAGTCAAGCTTGACGTGAAGCGGTGGTAAAATAATTTTATCCCCTTAAATCAGCGTCTTTTGAATAATAAGATGATTCATTGCCAGATTTAAAAACAGTTTAAAAAACCGTTAGGTTTTTTAATTTTTGATGATCAAGTCCAGAGATATCGTGGTCACTGCAAAGCGCTTTTTTGAGTGGCGATCCTGGAGATCGGCTGGAGCCGCTTTTGAAATGATAATTTTTACAAAAAATAAATGATCAAATTCAGTTAAAAGTTACCTCAATATGTGTAAAAGTTTGTACATTAATTAATTTGGGCCACTTAACTGTATCATACAGTCTGTATGTAACCTCTTAAATTAAATTAAAACTACAAAATTCAAATTTCCAACTTAAGACTAATCTCGTCAAATGACGTGACAGACTCACAATCATATTCGCTTGCGAAATAGAGCAATTATTTGCACTACCTTGTATTCATTACTCATTCTTTCAAATAATAAGAATGGTAAATTTTTTCAACATATACATTTGTTTCACATATAGACTCTCCACTGAAATCCTAACCCAACTCATAAAATTTTGATGTCATTCTCGCTAGGTTGTTTGATATTAACCAAGTATGAATTTGGGAGAAATTGTGTGAATCTAGTACTGCCTGAATATTATTGTACATTTGCTTGACAATTAATGTAAGGTCTATGCTAGATCAAGTTGTCTTTTAATATTTCCTGTACACATTTTATGTATCAATCTAGTTGTCCTGCCATAAATTTTAATTAACTTTTTCGAGATTAACCGACTGTTACTTGGTCCATCCAGCTGATTTAAATGCAACAAAATTTGTGAAAATAGAAGAGCCCTTAGGCTGCATGCTAAAGTGGTTGTAATTAAAATCCAACCATCGTAATGGCTTGTACACGACGATTAAGGTTTGAAAAATTTGCCATAATTTGATTAAAATTACTCTTCAATGGCCTATTTCGTCGCTTTTAGGTTTGCTGATGGTGCTCCTATGATTTTTTTAGGCTGCATTAATATGTATACTGTCGCTCAAAACTCATAAATACAGATATTTTTGCGCGGTGTAGGCTCCATAATTTTTTGAAAGCCAAAAATACTGAAAAATGGATTTTCCGCGATATCTTGAAAACAAGAGCTGATGGACAAAAACCGAAACCAGTTTTAAAATCAGTGCACAAAACTGCAACAGAATTTAATACAAAGAAGGCTGGACCTCACAAAAGTGGCCATTTTGTTGGCCTGTGTTATCATAAAGATCGAATAGACGGCAAGTGCCAATCAAGCTTCACTACTTTGTTTTGTGTCTAAAATTGTAATGGGGCGTAGCACCGCACGCCGGGTACCTGCTAGTTAGTTTATTATTTTTAACATTTATTTTGAAGTAAAAAATATAAATTTTTATTTATTTATTTATTTAAATATTAGCTATAATACGTTTGCAGTAAATAATATTTTAACTAATAGTGGGATAGGATAACGAGTGACAAGACGTTAGATCCTATTGTACAATGTTTTTATATGGAATTTAATAAGTTGCAATTTTTAAGGAACATAGAGATAGTTTCGATGTTTGTTTTATTTACAGTAGCTAGTACAGTAGATGGGGATTGGTTATGAAAAAGAGAGAGCCGGATATTCTCATATTTGGGGCAGATATCAAGTATGTGAGTTGTGGTTAAATCCTGTCCACAATGTTGACAGGTGGGCCGTATGTTGCCAGAAAGGAGGTGGGCGTATGTGAGTTGGCAGTGTCCGATGCGTAGCCGAGAGAATGCGGTGATGTTTGTTCGGGAACAATCTTTTGGGAAATAGATCTTCTCCCGTGTAGAGTTTACTGCCTTGTACAAATGCTGGAAAGAGTTCCAGTCTAGAGCTTGTTGTTGTTTTAGGTGCGCTGTAATCAATCTTTGATGATCTTTTTCGATGCAGGGGATGAATGTATATAGGTGCGACTGGGACGCAAGTTGAGCGGCCTCGTCGGCTGATTCGTTTTCAGCTATTCCTTTGTGACTAGGAACTCAAAAGATTTTTATTTTGGATGGTGTTTTGATGCAAGCATCCCTAATGCTGCTGACTATCTGGTTCCGATTACTGGGGTTTTTTATAGCTTCTACAGAGGAAAGGCTGTCCGTGCATATAACGAATCGTCCTCTATGTCGTTGGGCAAATCAAACTGCATGAAGAATGGCCATTGCTTCTGCTGCAAAGATCGAGCAATAGGCAGGAAGCCAGCTGGCTGATATTGTCGCTCCAGATGTATCTACACAGGCGAATGCAGTTACGTTCTGGTTCTTAGTTCCGTCAGTAAACAACGAATTCCAATCACCAAGGCGGAGTTTAGATGTTTCTTCTGCAAAAGCCCCTCGATAGATCTCGCCGGAAGTAGAATTTTTTGGAAATTTTCGCAATGTGGTGATGAGCGATGAAGACCGTAAAAGCCAGGGTGGGTGTTGGGGTTTGCTGCTGTTTGTGGGAGGAATAATGCTTAGTTCCTTGCATAAAGATGCACAGCGACGGAGTGTTGAAGGTATTCTGTATTTTCTTTTGTGCTGCGTGATTTTGCGAAACTCGGTTTGAAGAAGTCGGTTGGGCAAAAATATCAATTACTTTTAATTTCGCCGGCTCTTTAGCACAACTTTTGGAACCGACAAATTTTGTGGTACCCACAAAATGGATGTAAGTGATGGTTAGGCAGACGGCTCTACCAAGTCTAAGGACTTCTGTTAGGTCTCGACGTGTTAGGGTGGTTGTTAGTAAGGTGCCAAAGATCTTTCGACAGGTTTTTGAATTCGGTTTTTGTAAATTTCATAGAGTCTATGCTATTCTAGTTGGGATGGAAAGTAGGTTGGTGGACAGACATTGCTGCTGCGTCTTGCATTTTTATCATTTGTTAAAATTTTAAGAATGTTTTGTTATTCATTTGAAGTACGCTTAAGTCAATCGTAACTTAAAGTCGGCCCTTTTCCCTTACTCGGGGGAAGAAGTGTTTAATAGACTTCTTTTATGGGAATTAATACAGGATGAACATAAATAACACTAGTTTACAGCCAAAAAGACCCATTTCTACTGAAACTATTTTTAAGTGTAGTTAGGATTGGAGATCTCAAAAATCGGTTTCATAAATTTTTTCATGGCTCCCATTTTTAAATATGAATTTTTTTCATTTTTTCGGTAGGTGCACTTACATTTTAACTCATATATCACTTTATAATAGTCAGATAGAGCCAGTCAAGATATGAATCGAAAGGTAATTGAATGGTCAATAATCGCACAGAACATTATTTTCAAATCGGTTGAATAGTTTCTATACAATAATACAAAATATTTCAAAAAAATCGATTTTTTTTCTCGAAAACGCTATAAAATTCGTTTCCAATCGCCTAGGAAAAATATTTAAAAATTCAAAAAAACTATTTTTATTTTTTCTACATAAGAACCGCACTTTTTTGAAGAAAATAAGATATCGATGAACAAAATCTATACATAAATACAGGAGCTGTGAGCAGTTGAGTGTTGAAAAAGTGGTGTTTTTGAGATTTTTTTAAAATAAATTTTCGTTTGCTTCGACTTTTGTTCTGTTCTGGAATTTTTGTTTGGTGTAGCTATTCTCCCACTTCTAATAATGACCAGAAAACAAAAAAATATAAAAAAAAATTTTTAAAACACTTAAAATACTCAAACTTGACCTTAAATTGAAGCTAGCTTCACTTAAATTGATCCAGCTACAATATTTATTCATAGATTTTGTTCATCAATACCTTATTATCCTTGTAAAAGTGCGATTCTTAAGAAAAAAAAAAATAATTTTATTGGATTTGTTTATATTTTTCCTAGGCGATTAAAAATGAAATTTCTTGTATTTTCGAGCAAAAAATCTAGTTTTTTTAAAATATTTTTGGTAATTGTGTTTAATCTTCTAAACCGATTTGAAAACAATGTTCTACGTCATTATGGACAATTTAATGACCTCTCAATTCATATCTTGCTTGGCACCATCTGACGATTGTGAACTGAGATATGGCATAAAATGTAAGTGCACCTACCGAAAAATTGAAAAAAATGCATATTTAAAAAAGTTGCCATGAAAAATATTTTGAAATTGATTTTTATGATCACCAATCCAAACTACACTTTAAAATAGTTTCAGTAGAAATGGATCATTTAAATTTTTTTTTTGTAAGCTAGTGTAATATTATCATATTAATACTATGTTGCGCATTCTGACATAAATATATGACAAAAGTGTTTGTATTACTCCGCTTTTTATTATCCGATCTTTATGAAAATTTCAGAGATTAAAATTTGACATTGATATCTTACAAACTGTAGGAGTTATTCAACATTTTTTTTATTGTGGGGGCGGAAGGGAGCGTAGCAAAAATAAACCCGATCCGCTTGCAGATCATAAGAGTCCCCTTTCTGAATTTGGTTGCTCTAGCTCTTCTAGTCTCTAAGGATCTAGGTGGTCATTCAGATGAACGGACAGACGGACATTGCAATATCGACTCGGCTGTTGCTGCTGATCAAGTCCCCGGCTTCAGCACCAGGGCAGCCAGTAATGTGGATTAGACTTCTTTGCCAAATCCGTGGCTGGTTCCAGCACCAGGGTAGCCAACGTTTGGAGTAGGCTTCCTTGCCTAAACCAACTGTTCAGCGTTTGGATGATTGTGGACTCCTTTCCGCAACTATTTAACCCCAGTAAAGGAACAACTTTAATTAGCTTAGTAATTTTAATTTATTGCGATCCGATCTCTTGTGCGGTCTGTACCAAACTGCTCGTTCAACTAAACTTGTGTATGCGTCTTCTCTTATCTTTATGCTCTATGCTTTGTGCTTATACTATGTGTACATGTATTTGAATGAGAGCTTACGATATAAAAAATAGGGTATGTTATTTGTACATTATTAGGGTACAAATGTTATTTAGATCCAATTGCAATCTCGATTAAGAAGTCATTTCAGAGAATAAACATTTGTTTCATGAAGAAACATACCGACAAATAGTATATACGTAGACCAATGTATATTTATCTAACTAACTAAACTTAACATGATACTTTTGTGAATTAAGTGATTTCTTATCATTTAGTTAAAATTTTTAAACAGGCGAAAATACTTCTGTATAAGAAATTTCCAAATGGGGTCGCATTTATCTGCATGATTTGTCAAAGTGATTTTTTATTCCAATAACCGTAACCGAAACCCGAAACAGAATAAGGTTAATAACCGTAACCCATATCACAACCGTAATCGGAAAAAAAAACGATCGGCCAAAACAGTAAACGCAACCTTATACGTTATTTGTTTTGGTTCACACGAGTGTAAATAATTTTTTTTACATTTCATTCGTGAATACTGTTCGGTTGTGGAACCAACTCCCACGCTATTTAAAAAATATTAGTAGTGCAACGCAATTTAGGGCCAAATTAAATACTCACCTTAAAAATTAAAACATGTAGTACATAAAAAAGAATCGATAAATATATAAATATTATTATTAATAATCAATCAAAATTAAATTAAAATTTGTAAAATTATAATAAATTAGGATGCTCTAAATATTTTCCCCCGAGAATTGTTTTTGTGACTGGTGCAATAATCATAAGTTTATACTTGTAGCACCAGGAATATTGTCAAATAAATTAAATTAAATTAAATTAAATTTCCAATTGTACATACTTACATATTCTACAGGTATTTATGCGTATTTCGGGAGAGATATTTTATATTGTAAAATGTAAAATTGGCCTTACAGCCCCAAAGGGAAAACCAAGCTTCTCTCAATCCATTGGCGTGTGTGCTTATAATTTTACTCACAGAGAATCGTACCTACAGTTTAACGCCGAATCCAAACGGCAAAGTTGGAGAATCTTTTTCATGGCTACTTACTTCACAGCTGGCTCCAATGGCTGGTGGAAAGAAAAAAAACTTTTTATTAGATGGTCTGACACACTAACCGCTGAGCCAAACCTGGTATTTTCTATTGACCTTACTTATTTTGAAGTGACGCCGCGTAACTTGTTATTGAATTTTTGCCTTCAACTTAACAAGCTCTTAACATCAAGTTTGGATTCTGGATTTTAGCGGTGACAGCAGCATAATCAAGCTCCATGCAGCTCATTGATTGGAAGCAGGTCATTTCGAACATCGCCGATTTTATGGCTCATACAAAGAGTTTGTGCCTGGCCACCATTGTTTGTGACGTACTTGGCCTGCGGCCTGGGGCATACAAATGAAAAGTAAAAAAGATCAGAAAATTGTTAACACTCGTGCGAAAACAAAAGTGTTGTTTTAAAATTATTTTTTTTTGTTGTGCGCTCTCTAAGTTTATCTCTCTCTCTCTCTCACTAAGATTGCATCTCTTGACTCGTGAGCAAATGCAAGGGTAAGGGTACAGAGTATGTTATAGTCGGGCTTGACCGACTTTCTTTCTCGTTTTCTTTTACAAATGTATGTTATTTACGAACCCTGCTCAGAAGTAAATAAATTTTAGTTTTAGTTTTAGTAACAAATGTTAATAGTGGTGATTTTCTGTGAACGCTTGGCTTGTTTTGTGAACGATAGTTCATGAACGAAATCGTTCAAATGGGAGTCCGATTGGACTGGGTTTTGGACGGCCGTTTATTTATTAGTGCACTAGCCACCATCTACAGTTTACCGTCTAGCGTCAGAGATGTTACGTTATAACTTGCATTGCCAAATTTTCTTTCAATATTCCACCGTCTGCTGAGGATGTTCCTATCTCATGCAGTTCCACTTAGCCGGTGTGCGATATATTTGGGTCCACCACTAAACAAATTGGCATTTATAAGAAAACAATTAGCTTTCAACGTAAATTGAATGCCAAAATAAAAATTCAGGGCAGTGGAACAGTAGGTTTAATTTGAATATTTTTCCAAAACTTTTACTGCACGCTGCTTATGTGTCGAATCTGACCGGATCAGATAAGTATATCTAATAGCTGCCATAGGAACCATGGGTCGCAAAATGGGTCTTAGTGAGAAAAACAATTTTGTTTTCAGTGCTATCGTCCCTAAACTCAGCCACTAATATTAATTTATGCTTTAAACAGATTTGAAAAATTTCGTCAAAATCTGATGACTATATCTTATAGCTGCCATAGGAACAATCGGTCAGAACATAATGTTAATTTCCAAGAATATGGTTTCAAACGCAAGAGCCGATAAATTGAAGCGTGAAGAAGTGTAAATGGTTAGGGCGAATAATAGCACACTCAGAGAAAAACCAAGCCGATCGTGCTTGATATAAAGCAGTTTTGATGTCAAAAGTACGGTAAGACGGAATATTCTTGGGTCCAAGCCGAAAATAGTGAAATCAAGCATACATTTTTGAGATTGAAATTCTTGGTTTTAAATTAAATCGGCTTCATATCAAGCACAGTCTCAAGTCTCAAATTCAAGCAAAGATCTTCTTCTTGGTTGTAAGCATGGAAAGTCTCGAGTTCAAAAATAAATCTTCGTGAAAGTCAGCATTAATAGTCTCGATTTCAAGCATAGATCTACTTGAAAGTAAGTACAAAAAGTCTCGATTTCAAGAATCTTCATGGATATAAGTAAAATATCCTGATATTTAAATTTTATTTAATTATATAATATTTATTATAACTGAAAATACAAATGATTTTACATATTTAATACTAAGAACAGTTTTGCCGTTGTTTAACGAATATTACATACATATATCCGTCGTTGACGTCGACAGCCAGGTTGACACTTTGGAGATCTTTGAATATGCCGATCCAACCGATGGCGTGGATACAAGGGCGTAGTCAATGGGTGGCAGGGGCGGTTAGCTGCCCCCCTAAATCATAGATTTAGCTTAGGAAAAGTCACATTTTCACTTACAACTTCATTTTTCCGCAATTATTTTAAAGATTGTTTCTCATTTCAAATCGAATGCATCTTGATTTAACTATTTAATGCTAAAAAATTATATTATAAAAATATTAAAGAATCGTAGAGGCAATGCTGCCCCTACTTTTTTGGAAAGCTGGCTACGCCCTTGCATGGATACCGTCACGTCGTCGACTCCATACTGGAAAAAAAAATAAAATTTTAACAATCAAAATATAAATAATAATAATAATAAAATATAACAACTAAATATATTTCTTCGCTTACCTTAGAGAAACCAAAGGAATTGTTTCTGGCTATACAGTACCTGCAGCAAAGTTGGCGGAATGGCTTCCTTTATGTCATCTCTTTCGACATATGTACTCTGAAATGTTGCGCCAGATTCTAAGAAATTGAAAAAAAAGGTTATAAAAAGTTTTTGAAACTAATTGTGACACTGTGTCCATATTTTTTGTTTCCGTTTCTTTCTTTGGCCTAAGCAGTTCAATAGAATTTGTGTGAATGCATGTACACATTTGCTCATATGTAAGTGCGTGTGAAAAAAACACGCAAGCACATGTTTGCTTGCAATTTGCTAGCCTTTTTTTCCACACGCACTTACATATTCACATTTGAATGGCAGCAAATAAGTACATGCACATACACAAATTTCTCTGGCCAACAAAGAAGAAAAAGCACTTACACAAATAAAAGACGCGATACGTAGAGTGCGCTCGAGAAGCGATGCGACAATATTGGGCGAGAACGCGCGATAAGCCACTGCAGCCTTTTTTTAATGCAATCGCTCAAAAGGTGTCAGAGTGAGGGCGGAGCGATATGCGAGTGCATGCGATAAAGCGACAGCGATGCGAGAAAGCAGTTTGCAACCTGCTTGAGCTCGCTCAGATCGCTCGAATTTTTTGTTGCATTCTTAGCTTCTTCTTATTGTAAATCATCAATATAGGTAATTCTTTTTGAAACCGAACCGAACGGTTTTAAAATTCATCATTTTGGATTTAAATAAAAAAAATCCGAAATTAGATCTTGACACTCCCACAAAAACGTGATTTTTCGCTTTTACAAAAAACCGAAATATGATATAGACATCCGATCTGCGAGAAGTGGACATTTTTGAAAAGCTTGATAAATATAAAGCAAACTTGACAAGTTTCAATCACATAGCTTTAAAACTGACTTCGGGGCATATTATTATTTGTTTATAACTTCAAAAATTAAAATCTTTTAAACTATAAAACCCACCTAGCATTTGGAAGATCATTAGGTGATTCCTCACCTTACCGAGTCTTTTTCGAGCCCATTTGATGATTAAAAAGAGATTAGTTTCATGTGCGATTTAAGGAAGACTCGAAAATTACTCATGCATTTGTTCAAAATGTGATTGATTCAAAAACGATTCGAAAAAGACTTGCAAGCGACCCGAAAATGATTCGAACTTGATCATGAAGCGTCATGAAGAGTCGCAGCTAGGGTACAATTTTCTCTCGACAAAAGTTTCATTTATGATCAGAAAACGAGCGCATTTATGACCATTTTAATCAGACGGAGGACTCGAAAAAGACTCGAATGTATTCAGAAATTTTGTAAAATGCTTGCTGGGAAAGTCTCCAACTTTTTGAATGCACCGTAGCTTAAGTTATGTTTAGGGCAATAAAATGTATATTCTTAGAACCTATATCATGGTGGCTAACATTGAGAAAAAATTACATATAAACTTAAGCAACAATCACTAAATATTATTAAACAATTTAAAAAGTTATTAAATTTGGATTTTAATACATACAGCAAAATACTATTCAGCAATATCAATACGAGACCTGTCCGATGAACCAAACCTGAGAAATCAAATTTTTAAAAAAACCTTTAAATTTTTTCGTTTTTGACTATTTTTAAAATTGTTTAAATTTATTATAACAAATAAATTAACAAAAATTTATTTTGCAAAACGAAAATCACGTTTTGGTAGAAGTGTCGAGATCTAATTTCGGATTTATTTTATTTAAATCAAAAATGGTGAATTTTAAAACCGTTCGGTTTCAAAAAGAATGACCCATATAATTGAAATATATTTCTCTCCTTTTTCATTTCGGTTCACTTTATTTTATTTAACAAAATTAATCGTAATATTCTTCGTCTGAATCCATCACGCCCACACCAATAACCAAAATAGAGTAATGCAACTTACTGCTCTCAAGGAATTGCGCTCACAATAATAACAGAAAATAAAGCTCACGCTCTCTGAGTTGCATGCTCTCACTACTGGCCTAATTTTGTATTATTAAATCATGGTAAATTTTGACAGCAAATTAAAGTTGATCAATGCAACTCGCTTCGCTCAAAGCTTTCACTATGCCATCTTCTCGAACTGCTCATAGCAAGAAATATTATCGCTTCTTGCGCGCACTCTGACATCAGCCTTAGCGACACAGCGTGGCCGCTTCTTTTCCATGCATCTGTGTATGTATGTATATTTAAGTTTCAGCACTTTTGCTCACCATTTATATATTTTAATGCTTCTTCTAAGTCGAACTCTTTAAGAAGCTGCATTAGGCCCATCACTTAACCACAGCTGCTTTCTTTGGTTTCTCATTTTCAATTGATTACCAACGCGGCGCCATAAGCAGAGCTGCGATTTTCAAAGCAGTCGTCTCTCTTGCGGCTTTGCTGCAGCCGACGCGTTGGCGATGCTGAGAGCGAGAATTGTTCTCATTTTTTGCTCGCGCTCTCCGCTTATGGCTCCCCGCACTTCCTCGCCCACAAGTTCCAAGTCGAGGTCAATTGTCTTCTCGTATTCGAGCATGTGATAACTAGAAACCGGCAACGAGAGGTAGAAATGACCTGTCTACTTTTTTACAACGATACTCAAGACACCAAAAGCACAAACATTGGCTGATTTCTATGAGGCTGACGAATTGGTAAAAATTTTGTTCGGATACGAAACAGCTAGAGCATTAAGCGTATTGCATATTGGTTATAACGCCGTTTTCAATAGCGACAATACTATCGAAACAAGAATCGAGCGGGTGAAACCACTTGCGGAAAAATGAAAGGTGTGATTGTGTGTTGACCTGCCAATCAAGAAAGATTTCGAGGGCATAGTCCAGCTATAAAGACGGGACCCGGTAGCATTGGAAAAAAATTGTTGACGACAAAGTTGATGAAGTGATGATTAAGACAAAATAGAAAATGAGGTTCACGGTTGGTTTGCAGTTGTGCGAAACACCCACTACGGACAATGGAGGATTTTCTGGAGTATGCAGACCACAACCGACACGCAAGAATTAAAGATGTTGAAGATGGATATGAGGTAGTAGCAAAGTGATTAATGGTGACCAACAAATTGGCTACAACGTTTGAGCCAACGGTGTACAATGCTATCAAAAGATGCGGCTCGGAAATTGTAGCTGGGAACCCCTGTAAAGGCTCGTGCTATACGCGAAATGTAAGTGCAAAAGACACCACAGTCGAATTCACCGACATATTCTTTTATGGATCAATCAGGAGTTCTTAAGCGATCGACAAGTGCTCGGAAAATGACAACCCGTTATGGAGACTGATTCGCTATTAGGAGGAAAAAGTAAAAGGAAAATCAGGAGAAGAAAGTAATGTAGTAGGTTGTTGTCATTTTTATACTTCCCTAAGTAGCCCATGACATTTGCTTTGGTTTAACCTGCTTGATTTTCTAGCAACTTATTTCAATTCCATTTGGGACTCCAACCCGAACAGATACTTTTTTTTCTTTATTTTAAATCACTCGCAATATTTCTGAGCTAATTTCTTACCAGAACCTCGGCTGGTGAATGTGTTGATTATCCTTTTTTATTAATTTATTTTCCTACATATTTTTAGTATTGTATTCTTGTACTACGCCTCATCGTACTGCTGCCTCAAGTATATGTTTCAACTTTTCCTTGACATTGTGTACCTCGTCTGCTTTCTCCTTTCATTCTTTCTTTATTGGCTAATCATCCTAGCGCTACAAGTATATTATACTTATAACTTAAAGCGCTAGTCGCAAATATTATTAAATTTAGTAATGAAACGTCTATTATCCTACTTAAATATTATCTGAAATCTCAATACAAAATAATAGCTCAAAGGTTTTTGATTTATTTATTTACTTTTAGTTTTAATGGTTTGTGGTTCTAATTTAATCCTAAACTGCGAGGCGTTTCTTATAGTCTTAATGTCGTGTGGTAGTCGGTTCCAACAGCGAACAGCATACATAAAGAAATGTTTTTCTGATAACATAGTCCAACAGTGTTTTTGGTGCAGATCTATTTTCATCTGATTATGTTAATATAGATTGCACTGAACCAAGCCTGGTTGGTTTTGTGTTTCTAAATATGGCGAAAAACGAATTTGGCACTCAAGGATTTGTGGAGGCCACACTACGCATAAATATCAGTGTTTATGAGCGTTTTTCAAAATAAATCATCCCGTTAAGGCTAGCGCAGTTATTGGATTAATATTTTAGACATCTGAGCATATAGCCAAATATATGATCTAGTTTTGTGGTTTTAATTCCATTTAAATCAGTTTATTTGGCAAATGTGCAGCCTGCTTAAGACGAAAATACATATTTATATTAATGGGAGGACAACTAGATTCGTACTTAAAATTTGTATAGGAACAATAAAGAGGCTACTTGATTCAACATAGAATTTTTGAAAGAGAAAAGCAAATGTAAATAAATAACATTCAGTGAGTCAATCGATTCCAAGGCAAACCTACAATAAACAAGCAGACTGCTTTTGTTAGATTTGCGGGCAGTACGTATTTCAAGCAAATAGATTTAAACTCGCTAAAATTGTTGAGCTGAACTATAGCGCATACTTTGCATTTCCCATTCGCAATCAAGATAAGCAGTGGAAGCCTCACATTGTATGCAAAACTTAAAAAGAGCATATGCGACAATGGGCTGACGGAATCTTAAAATTTGGCGTGCCAATGGTGTTTAACGAGACGACTGAGCACTCAAGTAATTGTTATTTTTGAGCCGAAAATTTTAAGGCCATCAATAGCAAAAGACACAATTTTTTTAAATATCCATATGTTAATTCAGCGAGACGTCCTATTCTCCTCCATTGCGAGGAAAATCCAATTCCTGACTTTCACGACGTAAAATTGGAAGACAATGACAAAGGCGAGGTTGACCTTTCCAGCTATTTATGCATGCTGGATTCCCAAAGTCCTCTGTTATTTAATCAAATGGACCAGATCCGGGATCTGAATAAACTTGATCTGCCTGCAAGTATAATGAGTTTTTGTCCCATATATGTCAAACCTCTATCTCTTATTATCTCTGAGATCTCTTCGTTCATACGGACGGACAGACGGCCGGACGGATATGGCTATATCGACTCGGCTGCTGATTATGAATATATATACTTTATAGGGTCGAAGATGATTCCTTCTGGCTGTTACATACTTTTGCACAAACTATTAAGTTTGTACCTTTGGAACAGAGTATACAAATAGAGGAAAGCTAACTTCGGCTTGACCGAAGTTTATATACCCTTGTAGCTTGCAAAATTTATATAAATTAAGGTTTTAAATCGCAATAGATGGCGCCATTACTTAGACCATTTGCTTGCCAGTTTGTTATATGGCAGCTATACGATATATTCTTCAGATTTTGACCAAACTTCCCGAAAATGTGTGTTAACTCATAACATTCATAACTGGAAAGCAAAAAGACGCTACCATTGAAAACAAAAAGTTTTTCTCACTAAAACAACTTTTTCGACAGATCGTTCCTGTGGCAGCTATATGCTATAGTCATCCGATTTGAATCAAACTCGGTAGAATTGTGTGGTAGCATATAATACTGATCAGTAACAAGTTTGGAAGCGAAAGCATTGAGTTATAGCAAAAGTTTTCCCACTAAGACTTTTTTTTAGAACTATATTTTGTATGGCAGCTATACTAAATAGTTGACCGATTTTCTTCAAACTTGATGGAATTATGTAAAAGCATAGAAAACTTATAAATACAAGGTTTGGACACGTTCGCGTTAAAGAGAAAAAAGTTTTTCTAGCTAAAACTACTTTTTCGACCGATAGTTCCTATGGCAGCTAAATGCTATAGTCATTCGATCCGGCCGGTTCCGACAAATGTGCATAGTCTTTGTACCAAAAGACTTCGTGCAAAGTTTGTTTAGATAGCTTTAAAACTGACGGAGTAGATAGCATAGAAACGGAGGGACAGACGGACGGACGGAGAGACGGACATGGCTATATGAACTCAGCTCGTCATACTGATCAAGAATATGTATACTTTATGTGGTCGGAGATGCTTCCTTCTATGCGTTACAAACATCTGGACAATTTTAATGTACCCTCTTCAAGGGTATAAAAATGCTTGATGAGAAGGTGATTAAATGAAACAGAAGTCTTAATAAAATATATCCTATGTGTGGCTAGAAATCGCATCTGAATTCATCATAGCCCAAAGAAGCAACAGCAAACGTTTGAAATTTTAAATATAACTCGCATTGCTTTGTCGCTTCCGCTCTGACATCCTCTTATAGCGCGAAATATTATCGCATATCGCATGGCATCGCTCGTAGCGTGTACACTGACATAAGCTTTAAGCGTCCAAAATGGAGGCGCATCCTCTTTTTATAACGAAGACCTGTTTTCGTTGGAGCAGGCGTTAGCTATACGCACCCCGTAATGGTGGGGGCGGAATTCAATTTAGCGCGAAATCACACCTTGTTTTGGTGGATCAAGTGCTTAACATTAACCAAAACCTCAGCGTTGCTTTCACGGGCCTAGCAGCATTTTGGTAACACAATCGAACGTCTTTGGCGGAGGGAAATTGACTCAAATTTGGTGTAATGCCAGCTGCATAATTGCCGCCCTATTCGCCAGAGCTTAGTCCGATGAAGAGTAATTGATTCAATTATGAATTAATCATGATATTCAATAATGTATATGTAAAAATGAAACTAATGAGAAAGTAGGTCAAGCCCGACTGTAAAATACTCTGTATCTGCGAAAGTGTGTGCCCACTACAAATAAGTAGCGAACTTTCTTTTGCTCATAACATGATTAACGTTCATACGATCGTTACCAATCCTTCGGCGAATAGATTAATAATGCTGATTACTGTCGGAGTTATGACGTTTTTCCAAATTGCGGGGGCGGGAGGGGGCCTGACAAATACTGAAAATAAATTTGATCTGCCTGCAAGTATAAGAAGTGTATGTCCCACACATGTCGAACCTTTATCTCTTACCATCTCTGAGATCTGTTTGTTCGTACGGACACACAGAAGGGCATGACTTTATCGCTTCCTTCTCGCTGTCACGTACATTTGCACAAAGACACAGTATACAGAGAACCTTTGGTCCAGAGTATAAATATAATACAAAAAAGTCTTGCGGTATTTTTATTGAATTTTCAATTGTTCATAAAATTGGTTATAATAATGCGATTTAAGTCAAATATGCGCCTTTTTGTTCGATGACGAGTTCCCAACGAGATGCCAACTTCATAATGCCCCTCTTATAGAAGCTCGCTTCCCTATTGGCAAAAAACTCGGAGAGCCAATTTTCACAGGACTCTCTTGTGGCCAACTTCCGACTACCAAGCTCGTTCGCCATGGACAGAAATAGGTGGTAATCACTTGGTGCGAGATCCGGACTATACGGTGGATGTGTGTGGCCTGGCGTTGTCCTGATGGAAGACAATTCGGCCTCTGTTGATCAAAGATGGCCTCTTCTGCATGAGTGCTGCATTCAAGCGGTCCAGTTGTTGGCAGTACAGGTCCGAATTGAGCGTTTGGCCATAGGGGAGCAGCTCATAGTGGATGATTCCCTGCCAATCCCACCAAACACACAGAAGAACCTTCCTGGCCGTCAATCCAGGCTTGGCCACCGTCTGGGCAGCTTCACCGCTTTTCGACCACGACCGTTTGCGCTTCACGTTGTCGTAAGTGACTCACTTTTCATCGCCAGTCACCATCCGCTTCAAAAACGGGTCGATTTTGTTGCGATTCAGAAGCGATTCGCATGCATCCATACGGGCAAAAATGTTTCTTTGCGTCAAGTCGTGTGGCACCCATACATCGAGCTTCTTTTTGAATCCAAGCTTCTTCAAATGGTTTATAACGGTTTGATGACTCATGCCCAGCTCTTGGCCGATGCTACGGCTTCTACTATGCCGGTCTCTTTCGATCAATTCAGCGATTTTATCGCAATTTTCGACGACAGGCCTTCCGGACCGTGGCGCATCTTCGATCACCTCTGCACCAGAACGAAAACGTTGAAGCCATCGTTGTGCGGTGGAAATGGAAACTGTATCGGGTCCATAAACTGCACAAATTTTATTGGCAGCATGAGATGCATTTTTGCCTTTATCGTAGTAGTACTGTAAAATATGCCGTATTTTCTCTTTATTTGCTCCATGTTTGCGACGCTATAACTCACGAACGACTAAAAACAAACAACAATAAATCAAACACGTGTTAGCGCGTGAAAAGAGCTTTCCAAAAAGCTCTAGCGTGAACCGATGCGACGAATACAACTAGAACTACGCGCTTGCAAAGACAAGCTTGCGGAAATACCGCAAGACTTTTTTGACAACCTATATCAAGTGGATAACTCAAACAGTTCACAAGTTATGAATTTTGCAACTTGTTTTGAGAAAACGCTATGCAACGTTTTTACTTTGTTTGTGACGGTCCATTTGCTTAGAATTCACAATTGTACATAGTTTTATTTGCATATAGTCCAAGGGCGATCGTTAAGCTTGGTCTGCTAGTGAGCTAACTTTTTCTCACCAATACGAATTTGATTCAGCTGAAAATTGGCAATCATTGTGCAATGTCAGTTTTTCCAGCGTAAACTAATTACCGATTAAGTCGATTAAGAACACTTGAAAATAACTCGAAATGCTGTGCTGTCTTATTAAAAGTACCAAGTGGAGAAACATTAAATATTTTCACAACGCTGAAATGTAACCTCAAATGCTTGCAAATTACATTTTTTTTGTTCAGTTCAGGCATGACACAAATGCAAAAAATTCTACGCCAAATCGCTTAAATTGACCTGTATTATTGTTGTAAAACCCCTTGAAACACAATAATAAATATAATTTTGAGCCCTAAAAAGGTAATACCTGGTGACGTTACCCCACCTTGACATGTGGCTAATGGAAATTTGTATTTTTCGTCAAAGGGGTCTCAGCTTACACCATTACATTCCATACCATCCCACTCAGACTTTGGCCATCAAACCCATCTCATGTGAGATTAACCTTTTACTGGACCTTGAAGCATAAAAACTTGGAGAATTTGGTAAATAAGGCGGTACAGTCAGCCCCAACTAAAACTCAACATTTGTTTGGTATTCTAATAGGCATCCCTTTACATCACCAACAAAAGCAAGAAAAATAATCGCAAACAAAAGGACAGTCATAGGGAATGTACCGAAAAGAAACTGCACTCTTTGTTTCATTTGTAACTGAAAAGTTATTAATCAAAAGTAATTTTTTCTTTTCGCGTTTTAAATATAGATACATAAACATTATAAATAAACACAATAGTTTGCAAAATAGTTAAGCCCTTATTTTTGGGCGAGATTTTTGTTTGACCCCCCTTTATTGCACACCTGCTTTGGCGACTTTTCGTCTTGCCCTGATCCAGTTTTTTTTCGTCTTAACCAAGTTTTCGGCAACTCTACCTTCCTTCCTTCAATTTCTTTTAACAATAGCCTAATATCGCTCTTTTATTTAGTGTTGGGAGAATAGCGCACCGCGACCAATCCTGGTCTATTGTGCCCCCTACTGAGTTTACAACTCTCCTAGCAGCCCTATTTCCTGTACGAAGGTCAGGATTTTCGTGGATTCTAGGTTACTGATATTGGTTGGATGTAAAATGTGTTTCCCAAATCTACTGAGTCTGCGACTCGCTAGAGCATCGCAGTGTGCTAGTATATGCTCGGAGGACTCCTCCTATCAAGGAGGCTGTTCTTAGCGTATTCTCTTCCTTTCTAAGGAGACTTTTTATGGTGTGTTGGCCTATGCCGCAGTAGGGTTCCGGGCCTTGCGTGCCAATTCGTCGGCCAATTCGTTTTCGGGGATATTATTATGTCCCGGTATCCAACGTAGGGTCAGGTTGTTCCTGCTGCCTAGTTGTTCCAATTTGTTCTTTGTCTCTAATCGCTCTATAGCTCCGGACCATTTGTTTGGTTTCCCCCTCTTTAAGCCGGGTATCCAGCACCGCGGAAACTAAAAATTCGTGGCAAACTTCATATACAAAAAACTGCACTAGGAATTTTTAGTTTACCTTTTCGTTGCTTGTGTATTCAGAAACATGAACGAAATCCACAGTTTCTTATCGATAGTTGGCCCATCGATAGCGTGGATTGAGAGAACAATTGATACACAGCTGGGGAATATATTGCTAACAAATATTTTGGATGTGATGAGCGAATATTTGGGGGGAACCAGCAGCGTGCAAATATTGGTAGGGGATGGTGATTACGACAAATTGATGAGGCGCCCCGAGGGACGCCTTCCATGGACACATAGGTGGAAGGGATGTTGACGGTTAAACCGTCTTCTGATCCTGTTTGTCGCCAGATCAGAGGCAACTCTATTGGAATGGTCCACCAGTCGGTCATGATACCTGCTGGTGTGCGTATTGATTTGGCCGCATAATGGCAAATCGTCCAAATCGCGGTATATACATAGTTACATGCCGCACATACCAGGGACCTCATAACATAGAAGACTCTAGTTTCTCGAAGCAAGTGGAGCATGCCGTACCCCGTAGCGAGGTACCCCAGGTCCAAGAAGGCATGATGATCAACGATTTTGGATCCCAACGAAAGACCGCTTCAAGGCTTGAGGAGCCAATCACGCTGCTACGCCTTAGCTACCCGTAACTGCTGCCCGAGTCACATGGACTTTTCAAGTCCATCGGCACGCCAAGGTATTTAACTGCACAATCCAAATGTGGGATTCTTGATCCTAGGAGTCGCACTGGAGTCGCACTAGGAGTTTCCTGGGTCTCAAAAAATGCTTATTTTGACCCTTTTAAACGCGTTCTGTTTAGAAAAAATATTTCTCCAAATTTTAGAAAGTTTTTTCTAAAAAATTCATTTT
The DNA here is from genome assembly GCA_037044535.1 of Lordiphosa magnipectinata. Taxonomy (NCBI): domain Eukaryota; kingdom Metazoa; phylum Arthropoda; class Insecta; order Diptera; family Drosophilidae; genus Lordiphosa; species Lordiphosa magnipectinata. The sequence continues at coordinate 26,795 of JBAMBO010004003.1, forward strand.
TAGGGCAACTTTTATAAAATTCAGAAAAATCCTTCTTAAATGTAGAAATTGTTTCTAACTTTTAAGTCGATTTTGATTTTAGGGCGATTTTCTTAAATATAGAAAAATAGTTTTCTGAGTGTAGCTGCTACTTTTAGTGAAAAAAAAAACTCTTTTGTTTTTAATCCAAACGTCCCCGAACCTCGTACTTATAAGTTTTCTATGCTTTCACATAATTCCACAACGTTTGATCAAAATCGGACAACTATATGGTATAGCTGCCATACAAAAGTTAGGTATGAAAAAAGTCTTAGTAGGAAAAATATTTTTATTTACAATGCTATCGCTCCCAAACTTGTTATTGGTCAATATTATATGCTTTCACGCAATTTGGCCAAGTTTGATCCAAATCGGATTCCTCACAATTTTGGGGAGTTTCGTCAAAATCGGTTGAATATATCGTATAGCTGTCATATAACAAACTGACATGCAAATGGTCAAGGTAGTGGCGCCATTTATTGCTGAGAAATAACTCAGCTGAGAATGTTCAACGAAAATCATTTAAAACCTTAATTTATATAAATTATTCAAGCTGCAAGAGTAAATAAACTTCGGTCGAGCCGAAGTAAGCTTTCCTCTATTTTTATACCCTTGCAAAGGGTATTATAATTTTGCCCAGAAGTTTGCAACGCATAGAAATATTCGTTTCCGACCCCATAAACTATATATATTCTTGATCAGGGCGACGAGCTGAGTCGATTGAGCTTTGTCCGTCCGTCTGTCTGTCCGTCTGTCTGTCCGTCTGTCTGTCCGTCTGTCTGTCCGTCTGTCTGTCCGTCTGTCTGTCCGTCTGTTTCTACGCAACTACTCAGTTTTAAAGCTATCGAGCTGAAATTTTGCACAGAATCTTCTTTTTACTGCACGCTGCTAATATGTCGGAACCGACCGGATCGGATCACTATATCTTATAGTTGCCATAGGAACCATCGGTCGAAAAATGGGTTTTAGTGAGAAAAACTTTTTTGTTTTCAATGTTAACGTGATTAAACTCGGTCATTAATAATATTATAAACTTTCAAACAGATTTGCAAATTTTCGTCAAAATCGGATGACTATATCTTATAGCTGCCATAGGACCGATCGGTCGGAAAATGGGTCTTAGTGAAAAAGCCTTATTTGTTTTTAGGTAAATCGTTCTTAAGGTCGGTGATTATTAATATTAAACGCTTTCGAACTAATTTGAAAAAGTTGATCGACATCGGGTGACTATATCATATGGTTGCCATAGGACCGATCGGTCGAACATGAGTCTTGGTAAAAAATTTTTTTGTTTAGTTTTGTTAGCGTCCTTAAACTCGCTGATGACTTATTTTATATGCTTTCAAATAGATTCGCAAAATTGGGCCGAAATCGGATGACTATATCTTAAGGCTGCCATAGGGCCGATCGGTCCGAAATTGAGTCTTAGTGAGAAAAACTTTTTTCAGACGTTTATCTGTCGGAAAATAGGTTTTAGTTACAAAATTTTTTGATTTTTATGTAAGTGTTCTTAAACTGTGACATTTGCATTTGCAAGGGTATAAAAACTTCGGCACAGACGAAGTTAGCTTGGCCTTCTCGTTTATATTGCTGCTTTCAAATTCTCATAAATTTTTTATAAACTTATCACAGTTGGATAAGAGCGTGAGGTTACAATATTTGAAATTTTTTTGTTTATTTTTTTTTGGCATTTTTTGGATATCTTAGCACCTACTCCGAGCAGCAAGCTTCCTCCGGAAAATATTATTTGAATGTTTTTTAGTGTCTTGAATTCAAATAATTTACAGAGCTTAACAGCTGAATGATCAGAGTGACCTTGCACCTTTTAGTCGCATGGTCATCCTGTTTTGGTTGTGTTCCACACACACAAGACAGAAATCGAAAATTCCTGGGAGGAATTTTTGGCTGTGCTGGATACAGGCCTTTATACACAAAATTAATGCTTTTTTTGTTAAGGTATGCCTGTGTGGCACTGTTGCCAGAATGCGAGGTGCGAAAGTTGCCTTTTGACCTTTGAGCCAGCACAAACAAAAACTTTGACTAAATCAAAAACAGGTCGCAAAAACCCATTATAATTATATAAAATGGAAGGCACTCCATTAATGTTTGTAATAAAAATCTGTACGATTTCCCTATTAAAAACAAAAAACAGAAATACCTCTGTGTATCTCGCCCTTGGCAACGCCTTGAAATGTCACTGAAAAAGATTTTTCAGCATCTGGCAACAAGCTAAAAGAACAAACAGATTTAACTAACTAACTGAAATTTGTATAAGTTTAATTCTCAAGTCTTTATTCAGCCAAGTCGACCGTTAAAATAGAGAGTTTGACTAGGGCTTGAAGTGTGAAAAGCAACAACGTCTGCTGATGAGTGAATTGTGGTTAATTCCGAAACAGCCTGTACAGATTAACCAATTGCTATTCAGAAATGTTGTGAGTTATGTCTGTTTAAAAATGGTATTGATTTGTATTAAATTACAATCAATCCTGACCTTTGAGCCAGCACAAACAAAATCTTTGACAAAATCAAAAACAGGTCGCAAAAATCCATTATAAATTTGCTAGAAATAGCTAAAAATAAAAAAGTGGCTAAAAAAGTTGCTAAAAGTCAAAACATAAAAAACTTATTGTTTTTAGAACTAAAATGCAGTAAAAAAGACTTTAAAAAAACTACTTTTCAGGGAGTTAAAACTACAAAAATACTTAAAATGCGGTTAGTCTGAGCCGAAACTGAATCACCACACAAACAAGCATAAAAATGATTAGTTTTAAACAAAAATTGGCAAGTATTTTTAGTTTTGAGCGAATCTGAAGGCAAGGTTGTGATTTCGTCATATACAGCAAATGCATCTTGTGCGAATTTTTGGCTCGTTAAAATAAAACCTTTAAATTTGGCTGTCAAGTCATAGAGGGGAAACATTTGCTATATCTGCGTAGTCAATACTTTCAAATAATATTAAATAATAACCTCCGAACCATCCCAACGGAACCACTGAACACCATATTTCATCTTCTTCCTCTAGACTTGATGTCTAAACAGTTAGCGGGGGAGTTTTCTCTACCGACTTAAATATGGAAATTTCATTCCGTCTCCCTGATAATTTCAGTGTGTACCAAGCAGAATTGGTGGCCATCCAGGAGGCCGCCAAATACGTTAGCACACTTATGATCGAAGAAGGGAACATATACATTTACTCAGATAGTCAAGCCGCTCTAAGGGCTCTTGACTCCTACACCAATAACGCCAAGACGCGCCCGGAATGCCGTAGATTCATAAATGCGATCGCTCAGCATCTCCGTATCCACCTCATCTGGGTACCTGGACACTGTAACATTGAGTGTAATGAGTCAGCCGACAAACTGGCAAGACAGGGTACTACCATTCAGCTCCTCTCGCCCTCATACAAGCTAATCACAAGGAATGAAACCTGGCGCCTGGCTACGGAACGATGGAATAACCTTCCGGTTTGCGCTGTAGCTAGGGTCACATGGCCCTCGTTTAACCCGAAACGAATCAATAGTCTTTTGCGCCAAATTAGGGAAAACATTTCACTTCTGGTTGGGGCCCTAACGGGTTACTGTCTCATCGGCAGGTATGCTGCACGCTTGGGCGTCGCTTACAACGACTTCTAAGGAAGACGAGGAGACATTACTGCATCTTCTTTGCCATTGCCCAGCTCTTAGTAGAAGGAGACTCAAAACTCTTGGCCACCCCTTTCTACTCAACCTCTCCAAAGTGTCCGAGATAATGATTCCGTCTCTACTGAAATTCTTAACGTTGTCACAATGGTTCAGTCGGGAGGAACTTCCAGGAGGAAATGGTATCGCAATGGGCCTTTCTTGGCCTAAGTGTAGCCATCTCAACCTAACCTATCCTAAATAATAAAGAAAATTAAAATTCTTTGCGAATTTAATTCTTCCCTTCGGTACAGCAAAATTAAAGACACCTTACAAATTTGTTGTTATCTATTTAATATTGTGCAACAAATATTCGAAATCGTTAGGAAAGTATAATGGATTATTATTATAAATTCTAAAAAAACTTTTAAAATAAGCAAAAAAAAACGACACAATAAGCTTTGTTTTTTAGATCCTTGATTCCACATTCAAATATGACAAAAGTTAACTCTGCAATTTTGAAGCTAACTAAAGTGTTTTAAATAACAAAAGAGAACCCACTAAATCAAGCATCAAACAATTTAAAGCTGTTGCGCTAACTGTCTAATCAGTACCATTAAATAAATTCTCATTTGAAGTACAGAAATTCGAAATATTATTTTGAATATTAGTCACGTACATTGCATTTGTATTTAATTTGGGTAAGACTTGGGAATAAACCAAAACCCGAACCAATTCCTTCTCCCAAAAAACTCGAACCAAAAATATTCCAACATTAGCCAGTGGCCAATGTCGGTTCGAACCCGGAAATCGGAGTTATAAACCATTATTCGGCTTAAAATAGCATTGAACGTCTTCGGCTTAAGTCTGTTGAGCAATTTAGTCCTTACCAGTTTCAACGCATTCACCGTAGTTACAGAACCCTTGAGTTGGGCCTTAGTACTAAAATAAGCTCTGAATTGGAACTATTTTGAATGATTATGCCCTAATTCATCACTGCTTACTTCTGTTGTACTGAGAGGAACTTCTGTAGCATAGAATGCTCAGTTTCAAATGTAAATATTAGACACTGTTTTGCACCACGACTCAAAAGTAACAAAATAGCAAACGCCAAATTCAAAATTTCCATATTTGTAGCTGATAGCATTTTCAAAAAATGAACAGCAATTCGAATGTCAAAACTGCTAGATCTAGCAACTAAATAGCTTTAAAAAAATCTTCAACTTCCCCAAACGCCTATCAAGCTTAAATCTCCAGTTCCTATATTCCTCTATCATCTGACTCTTTCACTTATCTGCTCCACGCTTCGTGTATTCAGCACGTGTTATCCCTTCTGGGTGATGCTAGGAGACTTTAATCTCCCTAACATATCTTGGACCGTTTCTGATGATCCAACCATTCTGTACCCTCTAGAAAGTAACGAGTCCGTGGACTGCATGACTGATTTATCGATTGATCAGATCAACTCTGTACTAAACTGTAAGAGCAAAGTTCTGGATGTGGTTTTTACCTCTGATCTATCTTCTTCAACAGTCAGTAAAACGGTTCCATTATCTGTTCCCGAAGACTCATATCATTCTACCATTATAATTGATGTGGAAGTGCCTAAGCCAGCAACTGCTTTATTGACATCCCCACCACACCTCGGAAACCGACTTCTCTGCTCTAAACCTCTCACTATCTCACTGTGACTGGTTCTTCCTTGACCATTTTAGGGACGTCGACGGTGATTCTCGTGCTTTTTATGACGTTCTTTTTGAAATTTTTAATGTCTGCGTTCCTCACCTCAATCCTCCTACTTCTTCTCGCTCTCCTCTATGGTTCACTCGGCAATTAACGAGCCCACAAAATAAAAAGTCTCGATTGTTTAAAAAATTTAAGCGCTCTGGATCTCAGACTGACTTCGCTAAATATGAGGTTGCTCGTTCTGAATATGAACAGCATAATGAGGAATGTTATAGCAATTACCTACTCAGGTGTAAGCAGGACTGTCATAATGACCCCAAGAAATTCTACGATTTTGTCCGCTCTAAACGTAACTCTTCACAATTTCCCCCTTCATTTCAATAATGCCTCTGCTGAGAACCAGCCTCTGCTATGCTCGAACGGATACGAACTACAATGTTTCTCCAATTTATCCTCACCATATTAGTCGCTCTAACTGCATTCACCCTCCAATAATGGATCACAGTTGTATTCTGTCTAATTTAATGGCACTTAAGCCGTAATTTTCATCTGGACCAGACAATGTCCCAAGCTGCGTTCTTAAATATTGCGCTGATTTTCTTTGCGATCCCCTTCTAAAGCTGTTTTATCTATCCCTTTAGCTTTGTGATTTCCCCCTATTATGGAAGGAATAGTTTGTTATTCCAATTCATAAAAAAGAGTCCAGGTCTGGTATAGCCATTTATAGAGGAATCTTTCTGCCGTTCCTAAATTATTCGAGCATATAATTACTTCCCAATAACAACATTTTTGCCATCCCATTTTCAGTCCATCCCAGCACGGTTTTAAACGTCGACGTTTGGTTTCCAATAACCTACTCGATTTTTCTTCAATTGTAAATCAAGGGTTTCTTCGTCGCAAACCAATTGAAGTCGTTTACACAGATTTTAGCAAAGCCTTTGATTGTGTTAATCATAATTTACTTCTTTATAAATTATGCGTAGTAGGTCTCCCATCTACTTTCTCCGCTGGGTCAGATTTGCTGTTTCCGAAATCGTTAACGTTACTTCTGGAGTCCCACAGGACAATCATCTTGGTCCATTGTTATACAACCTATTCATTAACGACATCCCGCAAGTTCTTTCCTATTCAACTGCCCTAATGTACGCTGATGATCTGAAGCTATGTGCGTCATTTGACTATACAGTTTCTCCACTTCTACAACAAAGTTATTAAAGCGCTCTGAGTGCTTGGTGCCGCCTGAATCGTCTTCCCCTTAATATTGCAAAGTGCAATATTATGACTTTTCACAGAACCAAGCCGTATCTTTACGAATACACCATTAACGGTGAACCGTTAGACATATGGGTCATTCTTTTATAAACCGAACGATTTTAACACTCACCATTTTTTATTTAAATCAAAAATGGTGAATTTTAAAACCGTTCGGTCTCAAAAAGAATGACCCATATCGTATAGACTTATACACTTTTAGTTGAGCAAGGTTGTAAGATTTCATTTGTACTGACTCGCTCCGTGTGAGCGAGCTATCTTTTATTAAGAATTTCTCATCCCTTATCTTCTAACTTAACTAAGGCAGTATTTGTAAGATAGCTGCGTGTGTATAAATGATCTGCGTTGGTCACAAGGGTGGTTTTTCACACAATGTGTTATCTGTGGCTCGATGACTTGTCTCGAGCGTAGTTTTCTTCAAGTGGTATCTCGGCTGTCGTTCCTCGTCGCTGCCGCAATTAATATTTAATGCTATTACATAAGGTGGCATGTTTATGACATAGGCGACATAGGCTAAATATTTAAATATGAGATTTACACTACGCGTGGGATTGAATATCATGTTCAAGTTTAAACACATATACTATGTCAATGATTTGGGTATATTATTGGAACTCAATCTGAGCTTTAACAATCACAATTCCGTAATTTGCAACAAGGCTAAAAGGGTGCTTGGATTTATCAAAAGATGGTGCAAAGAATTTAATAATCATTACACCACCAAACTCCTTTTTCCCTCGCTGGTGCGACCAAATCTGGTATATGGTTCATGCCTTTAGTCACCGCATTACCTGACTTACCAGGATCAAATTAAATCAGTTCAGAAGCAGTTTCTGATTTTTGCCCTTCGTGGCCTAAGCTAGGACACCACCATCCATCTACCCCCCTATGTACAGAGATTGCGCTTAATTGACCCCCCATCACTTAAATCCAGAAGAATCTGTCTTGCTGTTGTTTTCATCCACAAGCTATTGGCTGGCGAGATTGACTTCATTGCTCTTTTATCCCTTATTCTCAACACTACACACCTATCTTCCTACCGCCTGACGAACTATGCTCATCGAGATCCCTTCCGTTGCCTGTGCCTTGCTTACAACGAGTACTATCAACTATTTCCTATTGCTGGCTCTATTATAGACGTTAAGAACTCCTTAATGTCATTCCTTAACTAAAACATTTATTCCACGGCTACTGCGCACTCTGACCACTAATACTGTGAGTTGGACCATAGCTGGCATTGGCCAATAAATTAGTCCCACCGGGATAGAGTTTGCTATTAGCTGTAATTTAATTGGACGACTCTTTAAATTCATGTTTAACTGAACATTGTAAAGCTTACCTATAAAAAAATAAAATAAATAATAAAATGGCAACACTGATGGTGACTCCAATTTGTCTGCATGCTGATGCAGATTGCAGTTTCCCCTTCCGCCACCACAACAAAAAACGAGAAGGCCAAGCTAACTTCGTCTGTGCCGAAGTTTTTATACCCTTGCAAATGCTGTTTTTGAAATGTCAGAGTTTAAGAACGCTTACATAAAAATCTAAAAAAATTTTAACTAGAACCCATTTTCCGACAGATAAACATCTGATTTCGACCAAATTTCGCGAATCTTTTTGAAAACATATTAAATTAACAATCGCTGAGTTTAAGAAAGATACAATTTAAAACAGAAAATATTTTTCTTACTAAGACTCATTTTCCGACCGATCGGTCCTATGGGCAGCCATAAGATATAGTCACCCGATATCGATCAACTTTTTCAAATTAGTTTGAAAGCGTTTAATATTAAGAATCTCCGACTTTAAGAACAATTTACTTAAAAACAAAAAAGTTTTTTTCACTAAGACCCATTTTCCGACCGATCGGTCCTATGGCAGCTCTATACGTGAGCATAGTCATCCGACTTTGACCAAAATTTGCAAATCTGTTTGAAAGCACATAATATTAATTATGGCCGAGTTTTATGACGCTAGCATTGAAAACAAAAAGTTTTTTTTGCTAAGACCCATTTTCCGACCGATGGTTCCTATGACAGCTATAAGATATGGCCATCCGATCGTGACCAAAATTTGCAAATCTGTTTGAGAGCATATAATATTAACAATAGCCGAGTTTAAGGCCGCTAACATTGAAAACAAAAATGTTTTTCTCACTAAGACCCGTTTTTTGACCGATGGTTCCTATGGCAGCTATAAGATATAGTCATCCGATCGGTCGGTTCCGACATATTAGCAGCGTGCAGTAAAAAGAAGACTCTGTGCAAAATTTCAGCTCGATAGCTTTAAAACTGAGAGACTAGTTTGCGTAGAAACAGACGGACAGACAGACAGACGGACAGACAGACAGACGGACAGACAGACAGACGGACAGACAGACAGACAGACAGACAGACAGACAGACAGACGGACAGACAGACGGACGGACAAAGTCAATCGACTAAGCTCGTCGCCCTGATCAAGAATATATATAGTTTATGGGGTCGGAAATGAATATTTCTATGCGTTGCAAACTTCTGGGCAAAATTATAATACCCTTTGCAAGGGTATAATGATGAACAACTCCCACAATTTTAAAGATATCGATCTCAAATTTCAAACTCACAATTATATACCCCAATATCGTTAATCTCTGAAATTTTCATATAGATCGGATAATAAATAGCTGGTTTATAAAAAACATTGCATACTTATCGGCGTTTCCGTTAGGAACACAACTTTTAATGTTTAAATGTTAACATTAATGTTAATGCTTTGTTAATTAACATAAGCTATTATACATTTCTTTCCAGGGCCGATTAAAACTTATTCTAAGAATAAGGCTATTAAATTCAATCCCCATTTATATGATGTTTTACTTAATCAAAGCCTTCTATGCGGTGCTTTCGAACTCATATGATTCGAAATGTAATTCATTTAATCATTTACATAAGTTAAAGAGCAAGAGAAATTTACCACCAAGTCACAGCCATCGCTCTAACAGTTCGGTATTGATTTAAAAATTAGTTTTTTATTCTGATGGGAACATCTGTTATTTCCATCCGGTAGGTACGGATTAAATTCAAATTTAAAGTAACAAATAATGCCCATACGAACACAACAAACACAATCAAAGCAATTCTCTGAGCATTCGCCTAGCTAAACGTGACTGAAATGTCAAATTTCCTACAGATTGGGCGTATAAATACAAGTCTTAACATTTCCAAGCTTCTCTATGTAGAAACTGTCTCTCATATTAAAGCTTTGCAAGATTTACTAAGTATGGAAGGAATTGAAAACTAAATCACGTTGTGAATTTAGTAAAAAATATTTCTTAAATGCAATGCGAGGCCTGCTTCAGTTTCGACAAGATTTTCCGAATTTAAAAACTTATTAAGTAAATCGGTCTACAACGTTTGATATCGAGTCTCAACATGTACCACATACGTTTTTACTTAAAGTGAAAACCTGAACAGTACTGTTTGCTCCTTTCAATTTGAGCAATAAGCAACGTGTTTCACATCAAGGCCGCGTGCCTTCCTGTATGCCTGAGGTGGGTCAGCCGAAAAGTATGCAACATTTTTTAACTCGGCTATTTATTATCCGCCAGATATTAATAGACATTTGTCAATTACTAAATCCAACATAAATGACTCCAAATTCATCACGATAAACAGATCAGACAACAAAACTTTTGAAAACGTCGGTCAAGCCCGACTATTACATACTCTGCACCCTTAATGTCGCAGCTCGAATTTGGTCACGAGTCAAACGGCCAGTTAACACACAACGCACAACGCAGTGCGCTCTCTAAGTCTCTCTCTCTCTCTCTCTCTCTCTCTCTCTCTCTCTCTCTCTCTCTCACTAAGATTGCTGCTGAACGCAATGCTTAGGTTATGGGTGGGGTGGGTGGTGGGCGTTAACTGACCGTTTTTTGCTCATAACTTGAGTATCGTTCATCCGATCTTTATCATTCCTTCAGCAAATCGATAAATAATTTTGAGTACTAGATATCTCTAGAAAGTACGAACCATCTATCATCAAAACTGTAGGAGATATGACGTTTTTTCCAAATTGCGGGGGGCGTGAGGGGGCGTGGCAAAAATTGAAAATAAACTTGATCTGCGTGCAGACAATAGGAGTCTACATTTCAAATTTGGTTGCTCTAGCTCTTCTAGTCTCTGAGATCTAGGTGTTCATACAGACAGACGGACGGACGGACGGACGGACAGACGGACAGACGGACAGACGGACAGGGCGTGGCTATATCGAATCGGCTGTTGATGCTGATCAAGAATATATATACTTTATATGGTCGGAAATGATTCCTTCTGGCTGTTACATACATTTGCACGACTTTAGTATACCCTTTTACTCTA
>JBAMBO010004005.1:0-35923 GCA_037044535.1 Lordiphosa magnipectinata
TTTTTTATTTAATTTTTTTTTTTTTTTATTTATTTTATTTTAATTGCAGCTTCGTCTAAAAGACACAACTACAATATAATAGAATATAAAATGATACAAAATAAGAGGGGTAAGAAAGGAAAACAAAAAGAGTAAATAGAAAAAACGCCTTCCGATCCGGTGGGGGTAATTTATTTTGTCGTTATGACCAGCTACGCCCCTGCTCGCAGCGTTGGTGATCGGAAGGAATTTCCTAGAAAAACTAGAAACTATGCAAGTGCAAGATTGTGAAGAATAAAAGACCGCAGGCCTTCGTCGGAAAGGTTATCACTGAGAAGAGGAAAGATATTATTGTAATCCCTACACAGAATGCGAAAAGGACAATTAGAGGCTTATAAAGTAGAAGCAACAGGAAGCCTCAAGGGAATATAGTTTCGTGTTTGTCTTGAAGGGACATTAAGGTTCACGCGTCCGAGTAGGTACTCAGCGTCAATATTACCCTTTATAAGCTTGTTTAGAAACATTATACCCAACATGGTACGTCTATGCTCAAGTGAAGGTAAGTCTAAAAGCTTAAGCCTGGAAATATAGGGAGGAAGTCTCAACTGTGGGTCCCAACCCAGGTTGCGAAGGGCAAACAAAAGGAACTGCTTCTGGACAGATTCGATACGTTTACACAGGGTGAGTGCTTGGTCGTGTAGGGATCATTGAACTCCTTAGACCAACGTTTAATAAAACCTAACAATCCCATGGCTTTATTCACAGAAAGTTCAATGTGAGTGCCAAAAGAAAGTTTATGGTCGAGGGTAATACCCAGATCATGGAAAGATTCAACTTGTTCAAGTTGATAAGAATCCAATAAATAGTTAATCAGAAGAGGGGTTCTACGATAAAAAGTCATAGATTTACACTTGTCCCTGTTCATTTGCAACAAATTGTAAGAGCACCACTTAAGCGGTACTTAAAGCTTTAGCATGTGCCGAATGCGTAAGCTCTAAACGTTTAAGCAAAAGAAAAAAAAGCAATAACAACACCGCACTGTTGGGGACAAAGAAAGAGCCGAATATGCAAGTGCAAAATTAAGTAATTAGTTATATTGAATAGCTAATTAATTAATTTCACAATATCTCTCCGACAATCTAGCCACAAATCACAGTAGCGATGAGTTGTTTACGACCGAACTAATTTAGCCAGACACTTTAATATAAGCACAGGAAAAAAATATTTGTAAGCGGAGCAAAGAAAAAGACAACCGTACGCGACGACAGCTCAGCTTATTTTCGTATCGTATCACGTGATCAAGCGTACAAAAAATTGAAGAGGTACAAGACTGACTATCATTATACATTCTTTAAGAGATTGAGAGCTAGCGTCAACAAAATGATCTTTATAGCTAAAAGCGAATATTTGTGCAATAAATTTAACAGTGCAATTACGACTAGTCAGTCATGGAAGGAGATAAATGGGCTGGGCATTGGAAATCAACGATCTCCCAGCAAATGTGATACCGACGTTAATGAATTAAATAAACGGTTTGTTCAAAGTCAAGTACCTGAAGCTACCTGCAATCCGTATTTGAACTGTGTACCTATTATTCTCTGTGATAATAGCTTTAGTTTTGCGTGTGTAAGTCAATGTGATGTCCTTGAAGCTATACTTAAGATAAAATCTAATGCGACTGAACTTGACGACATCAACCCAAAGTTTTTAAAAATTATTCTGCCCAAAATTCTTAGGTATATTACACATGTAATGAACACTGCCTTTACTACCTCCACATTTCCTGAAGTGTGGATAGTAGCAAGAATTATTCCAGTCCCTAAACAGAAAAATGAATACAGGCCGATTTCCATCTTGCCATACTTATCCAAAGTATTTGAATTCCTTGTAGCTAGCCAAATAAATAATTACCTGACGTCACACAACACACAACTAACAGTAATCAATCAGGCTTCAAAAAAAATCGTAGCTGTATCACTGCCCTACTAAAAGTATCGGAAGACATTCGAAACAAGCTAGACGATGGGCATGTAACATATCTGACGCTGCTCGACTACAGCAAAGCATTTGACACAGTCAATCATGCTATATTGTGTACTAAATTGAGCAAACTGTTTAGTTTTTCAAGGACCGCATCAAAATTAATGAGATCTTACTTAACCAACAGGCGTCAGGCTGTCGTATCCTCCCTCAGTGTATCGTCATTCTTATCAATTACTCGTGGTGTCCCTCAAGGTTCAATTTTAGGTCCATTATTGTTCTCATATGTATGCTGATGATGTCCAATTGTATATTAGTCGTCCGTTATGTAAAATTAATGAATGTGTACACTAAGAAAAAACTAGACCGAATAATTTGAGTACGAACGCTCTTGAAAAAAAAATTAGTCGCTCTTGAATTTTCAAGAATTTCGCTCTTGGAATCGAGATAAATTCGTTCTAAACGTTCTCAATTTTGTTTTTGATAGGCAAGGGGAGTGAGGGCAACTTAACTTTGAGAGAGTAGCGTTGGAGTCGCTCTCGCAGAGAGTGAGGGCGCATGCGCAGTTGGTCGTTGAGAGAATGAGAGCGCAGAGAGTGAGAGCGCATGCGCAGTTTGTTGTTGTGTTATAAAGGCAACTGCGTTTATTTATAAGTGTGATTTCGTCGCGTCTTTTACCTTACGAAGGTTAGCTGAGCTCGTTAAACTGCCCGTCGCCTTTGTGTGTGTTTCAGTCTTTCGAGGTACCGAGTTCAAGTCCCAGAAAAGTAAGTAAAAAAAAAAAAATATCTATGTGGTCATCTCAAAATCAATTACAACTTAAAATAAAGTTTGGTGGGTGGGTGGTGGTGTTGGGGTTGGTGTGGTTGATAATGGTGAGTGGGACAGGGGAGGTAGACGAGACGGACCACCACGTCGGTCGGGTCGGGTCAGTCGGGTCGGGTCGGTCGTGTCTCTCCCACCCACCCCAAATATATTCTTTTTAATTTTTTTATTTTGAGAATTATTCGTTCTTGGATCAAGTACTGAAACTCTTGAATCAATAATTATTCATACTTGGATCAAGAGCTGAAACTCTTGAATCAGGAATGTCGGGATAAAAAATTCACTCTTGAATCAAGAATTTCGCTCTTGGATCAAGAATTTTCACTCTCACCGTACTTTTGAGAACGAATGCTCTTGATTCAAGAGCGAAATTCTCTATTTTTTCTCTGAGTGTAGATGTAACTAATTCTGAGTAAAAATGGGCTCGGATTAAATCCCTTAAAGTCAAAATGCCTTGTAATTTACAAAAAAATCAATTGATATTAGGTCTCTTGATAGCCTATATTTTGATGATAAAGAGATAGAGTAAGTCGAAAAGGCAAACAATTTAGGAATTAACCAGAATTTGACGTATACTGACCATATTAACAAGGCAGTTGGTATGACATATGGCCTTCTGCGACAACTATACTTGACCCTAAACTTTGTACCTGAACACCTCCGACTTCTTATAGCTAAAACATATTTAACACCGTCCTTATTCTATGGAGTCGAGCTATTTGGGCAAAGTGATGCCGAAAGTAAACAAAGACTGAAGGTAGTATTTAATGACACAGCTAGGTATATTTAAAAAAAAAAAGTCGAACTGACAGCATCTCTAACCATTCATATGAAATTTACAATCTAACCCTTAATGACTTTACAAGCTTAAGAGCATTACAAGATTATAAACACTAAGGAACCTGCGTAGCGACTTGAGAAAAATCATCTGCGAAAGTATAGTTTCCGCCCTTGGAAAGGAAGCTAAATATAGTAATTATTGAGTTTAATTATGTTATTCACAATTGTTTGTTTTTCTAGGAGACCATTGCAACGCTGCCTGGGCTTCGTTAAAGGACAGCTTACGCTGCCGGTGTGCTAAGCACGCCAAGAGTGAAAGCGATGGTGGCGTACCCATTGCAACTCAAGGAGGCGCGATGCGGAGTGGAAGTTAGCTCCACATATGACTTTTTTGCCAGATTTGTCAGCGCAAAGAAGGTGTGTGTGTGCCATGCGTATAAACAAATACGTGTTACTTCTCTTTTACAGAACTTCTAGCTCCTTGTACGAGATGTCCGATGATGAGGAACTTTAGTCAAGCACTAAGTGATACAATTGTGGACGACGGCGACTCCGTATGTCGATCGGATGAGCTGCACAACTTTTCAATGTTCGGACTTGGGACTTCTTTGTCGGCGCAAGTCTTGGACTACATCTTCTAATCTATGCCTTTGCATTATAAGTACATAACAAGGAGATGCCATAGCCCAAACAGTCGATTTAGCCCATTCGCAGGGCAGGACTAGGCCATAGAGCACCAATTGCGTATTGGAGCATATTATTAAAAAATTACACATAAAGGTCACGATGAACCAAAAAACCATTTATTTATTTGCGATTATTTTACGTTTTACATCTGCCCCAACGTAAATTCTTACTGCAAGTAAGGATTAACCGAAAACTGTCGAACCCTAGGTGTCTCCACTACCGCTTTTTGCAAATTACATCGACGAAATAATGCGAAATAAGGCGCCCATCTCTAGTTTTATATACGCTCATCTCTCGTTGTTTTGTTTACAAATTGAACTTGGCGGGAAAATGGATCAGAATAAACAGCGAAGAGTTTTGTTGTCTTGCAATGCTGCAATAGTTGCAACAAACAGTTGTGAAGGCAAAAGAAAGTGTTGGGTTAATCCTTATTTGCAGGAAAGATCCAAAAGGGCAGATTTGCTACAGACGTAAGTATTTGTGACTTTAAATATATGAAGTGTAATTAATGCTTGTACATTCAACAGTTAGAATTCATGGTACAAAATCCCGACCTGTTCTTCAAAAATTTCCACATCAATGGCTTGTATGGCCTAGTGGAGAAATACTTATTGCCCAAACGGGACGTACGTCCAGACGCCATCACACCAAAAGCCAAATTGGCTATTGTTCTAGAGTAAATCTAATTTAATTAGTTTTTTGTTTGTAATGAGTGTACTAACTATAAATAATTATTTATAATATGTTTTCCTTTTACTAGATACTGTAAAGAACACGCCTGTATAACAACGATTCGAGAGCTTCTCTGTCTAACTTACTTGCACGACTGTGCTCAGGGCTGGGGTGGGCTTGTGCTCTCGAAAACGAAGACGTCACATGACTAAAATGTAGACAGAGTCATGGGGAACGGAACAAGGAAAGTAAAAAAAAACACGAACGCATCACTTCTTCAGAGTGGAAGAACGAGGTGTTAGTGTTCTTCCCTTTTCTACCCTCCCTACCTGTAAAAACTCAAAGTAGTTCGTGAGCAACAAAACAACGATGCGTTGCCTCAAGTGCCCATAAAGAAAGATAAACTAAATCTATAAACTAAACTATATATTGGGGTGATGAGGATTGCCTTATACCAGAGATGGGCGCGTCGCGACGTTCCAATGCACACGAGGCAGCGAGTGCATAGGACCTCTGCCGCGGCCGACTGCACAAAATCACACGAACGCTATAAGCATTAAAAGCTATTTATAGAACACGAATGCGGCGCACGCAAATTGTGCTTGTATGCGTGTGAAAAGTGTGACGATATGTGTGCATGCCCATCTCTGCCTTATACTAACATTATGACTTAAGAATATTGAGGAATATTGATATGAAAATGCTTAAAAACTAAGGGGAATTACTTGCAAATAGAAAACCTAACGACTAATACATTTATACGATTGAGGATCAAGGCACAACCACAAAATAATAATTTCTCACAGACTCATATACATATAAAAGATCTTCGGCCAAAGTTGTCATGAGAAGTGAGGAAATAGTATTAGATTCGCTTGAATCCGTACATGGGCTATAATAAGATTACGGCAATAAGTAATGGATACAAAAATTACGCCTAAAAGAAAATATAACTACAAACTACAAATACTCAATCCTTCAACAAAAGGTTCTTATGAACATTTCCATTGGGGCGAAATCACGCAGAAAATCTCCCGATTTAGGGTACGTATAGGATCCGGCTATAGTGACGCTCATTCCATTATCGCACAAGAATTAAGGGACGCCATCGCTTCATCGCTTGAACGTTGTATTCAGACTCGGTATGCTTATTGGCACATGGGTGTGGAGCAGCTCTCCGTCGGTGGCAAACAATAGTGTTGGTCGGCCTCACATAACCTCACTCTCCCTGGTGTAAGACAAAAACAACTAAGCCACAGCTGCGCTTGGGCTCTGATCAACCCTCAATTAGTGCTGCGGCAACTGGCAGTGACCGGATCGATCCTCAACGAGTGTGGTGGCCCCTGCCGTGGCTAAGTTTTGTTGAAGGTTGGGTGACTGGCCGTAGCCAGTGCCGCTTGAAGGACCACACTGATTCCCAGTTAAACAATATCGGCCACCGAGGCAGTAATACACTCGGTTGGGCCACGCCAACAAGTCAAGGTTACGGCCGCCGACTGCGTCAAAAGAATCTTTAATTAACAAGGGTCAATAAATCTCACTATAATGCGTACCTTAAGCTGTATCACAGACGCGTCACTAATTTCTCCCACCAATATAAAAAAACTTAGGAATGGCTGATTTGCTGGGGATGCCCGATATATCCAAGGCTTCAGCGGCTTAGAAATAGCACGATGCACATGTGTTATGCACGTGATAGCAGAGCAGCAATTTTGTTACAACCGAATTGGCCCTTCTAGCCGGAAACCAAACTTGCGAATTTTGACAAGTCGCACACTGCGTCGCCTTTTCCCGTAAAATCCCAAATTGTGGCGTTTACGACATGATCAGTGACGTTAATACTTTTACGACGTAGTCTCGCCGCGCTACCAGATCGTCTCGCGATGAACCCGGATCTGGTTCGCTCACACAAGAAGTCAGTTGGGCGGTAGGGCATTTGAAATTCAAAAATATGAAATCCAAATGACTTAGAAAATTAACCGTCCTCACAATACTTTCTATCTGGTGACATTCAACGACATATTGGCTCTTCAAATAGTGTCAGCAACCAATGGGTGTGGTCCATTAGTAACACTGTGTGCTCTACTACGGTTACCCAAGTGGAATACAACCAATATACTTCGAAATGCCTAAGGTTTCTGGGAAAATTTGAACTTTCCGAATTGTGTTGGGGCAATCGATGGAAAACACGTAGCAATTAAGCGTTTTTAGGGATTCCACTCAATTGCTATTTTGTCCAATTGCGATGCATCTTATCGATTCTCCTACATTGATGTTGGTGCTTATTGTAGTAAGGGCGACAAGCATGTTTTTGCCCATTCCAGTTTTGGAAAAACATATTCTCGGACACCCTCGACTTTCCTCCGGATGTCATCATCAATGGAGCTAAGACTCCCTACTTCATTGTAGGAGACGATGACTTTCCATTATGAAAGCGAGTCATGAATCCATATGGCTCTCGAAATGTGGCAATGAAGAGCGAATCTTCTACTACATATTGAGTACAGATCGTCGCTGTATTGAAAACGGTTTTGGTGCTCTAAGTTCAAGTGGGTGGCTGTACAACGCCAACTTCTGTGCGCACAAAAAATTGTTACGGCTTGTTGCCTACACCACAATTATTTGATGCGGGTCAACAGGGAGGAATACGTAACTCTTGTAGATTATGCTGTGGCCAACTAAAACGCTGTCGGTATGAGCTTTCATCGAATTCGCATGGTGGCGTTCAAGACTATTCCAAATTCATCAGGTACATCCTCAAAGCATTTGTCCAGTCAGAAGATGCAGCAGTACCATAGCATAATGATTAAGCTGCATTGCCCGAGCGTTTGTAAGCATAAAATTTTGCGCAGTAAATAGAACGCATATAAATTAATGGTTTTGAGGGATTCAGCCGCCGCTATAAGATCCATCGTGACCTTTATTTTAATTTTTTTTCAGCCTTATCCTTCGGCATAGAATTTAAAAACTTGTTCCAATAGACAAATTCCAAATGGTGCTCTTTGAACACGACCAGAGAAGGGACTAGATCAACAGCTTGGACGATGGCATCTTCTTGCTTTGACAAGAAGTCAATGATGGCATTGGACGCGTGGTGCAGCACTTTAGAGGTTCTGTCTTTTTTTTGGCGGATTCTGGAAGATAAGTCTGGAGATCAAGTCATAAATGAAATACTTACGTATAAATATAAAGGGGTAGATGACGAGCTATAGTCCATGACTGGCTGCGAAAAAGAACTCCCAAGTCCGACCATTCAAATCATCCACCTCATCCATCTAAAACACTAAATCGCCTTCGTCCATCATTGATTTGACTGTATTGGTGATTGGCCCAGGCTCCTCATCATCAGCCTTCTCGTACGAAGAGCTATAGGTTCTGTAAAAGAGTATAAGCAAGTATTTCTTGATATGCATGGAACACACACACCTTATTTGCATCGACAAGTCTGGCAAAAACGACATGTGTGGGGCTAACCCACTCCACATCGCTGCCTAATTGAGTTGCGACGAGTGGGCCACCATCGCGATAGCGTAAGCTGTCCTTCAATTACAACTAAGCAGCTGTTCAATGGTCTCCTAGAAAAAATAAACAATTGTGAATAACATAACACTCAATAATTACAATATTAACATTCTTTTCCAAGGGCAGCTCATATATTTTCCCATATGATTCTGTAAGCCGCTATCAAAATGCTGTTTATGGATGAGCTCCCACAGGACAGGTTGGAAACCCTATTAGAGGCTCCTGTTACGCTTTCGAGAATTATTTGCAAACTCTCAAGCGATTTGTCCGTAAGCGAACACAAATTTTGGAACAAGTCCATAGGAAAATTGTAGAATAAAAAGTTGTAGGTCCTCCAAATTTCTACACGTTTTGACCGGGATTTTCAACCCATAACGTTTGCGTAGTTTTTCTGCACGCCGCGTTTAGATATTGAAATCCTACACGTTACGTGTAGCTTTTCTGCACGCCACGTGTAGCTTTCTCATTTCAACACGTGGGGTGTAGCTTTTCTGAACGCCACGTGTAGCTTTCTCATTTCTAAACGCGCCGTGCAGCAAAACTACACAAACGTTATGGGTTGAAAGTCCCGGTTAAGACGTGTAGAAATCCTACATTTTCACTTACATGAAAAAAAAGACTGCGCACTTTTTATTTATTTATTTTTGTTTATATGCGCGCGCGCGCAGCTGCTGCTATCTTGAAAGCTCAATTATTTTGCTATGCGCATCATTCATCTCAGAGCAGAAGAGGACCACCAACCCACACCCCCCCAACCCACCAAGTTTGGTTCTGAAAAATATCAGATTAAGCAAATTTATATTATTTTTTTTACTTACTCTGGGGTGATTTGAACTCGGGGCCCTTGGACTGAAAATCACGGTTGGAACGACGAGCTACGCAGCGTCTCGGAGGCAAGGCATCTAATGTGTTACTTGTATTGAGTAAGATGTACTTGTATTGAAAACATACACCAATTTTTGCTTGCTTGTAATTCTTAAGTTCGAATTCAGTGATCTCATCATTTATATAGGGGAATGAAATTTGCACACGTTTCGTATACATTTCCAACATGTAGCATTCAGCATTTGTAGTTCTAAGCGTTTGTGCAGAAAACCTATCCGTCGCGTGTGGAGATCTCTTTTCTAAACGAAAAATGTAAGAATTCAGTTCTGATTTAGAGCTACATTTTTCGTTTAGAAAACCTACACGTTCGTGTGGTATCCAGATTGCTGCATCAAAAATGTTGAATTTATTTGCAAATAATCTGAATTTCTAATTTCGTGTAGACTTTGCTTTTGCCCACGCAGCATTTAGCTTTTCTAACCGAGGCGTTTTCTATGCTTTCACATAAACATATTATGAAAATCGGTCAACTATATAGTATAGCTGCCATACAAAATACAGTTCTGAAAAAAAAACTTAGTAGGAAAAACTTTTTTGTTTTCAATGCTATCGCTCCCAAGCTTGTTACTAATCAGTATTATATGCACGGTTGCCACACTTGGTGTTTTTGCACCAAAAATTATGTTTTTTTTTCCTGTTCGTGCACTGGCACTTTTTTTTTATTGGATTTGGCTCTTTTGCATGGAGCCCGAAAAAGACGCAGAAATTAAAAGAGTTTCAAAGATTTTGCGAAGTAAGAACACACATAATTTTGGGAATAGCAATGACAAGATGGTTGCGCGAGTTGGCTTAAGCAGTGGGATGTTCCCTAAATATTTTCCTTGGCTCAGACTCTAGAAGTCTGCAATTTAAGCCAAAAGAAATAGTCAATTTAATGAATAAACCAGAAATAAAAAGTTATTTAAATTGTATTCTAGAAATTAAAGATTATTTAAGATTTGAATACGGAATTTCAATCAGATCGAGACTAGAATCTACTTTAAAATCAACACACTACACGAAGAATTGACTTTATTCAGAAAATTTAAGGGTTGGTAGTGGTTCTAGATTATTTACATCTACTAAACACGAATCTGTTTTCGGAAATGGTCCGCGTTAGCTGTTTAGACGCGTTTAGTTTGGAGTCCGATATTTTATTTTGACTTTCTATGATATTATCGGAAGGTAGAACTCTTCAACTTTCAAATAAAGTATCTCAAACAATTCTACGACTTTTTTTAAACGAAGATAAACCATTTTGAATACATGTCTGTCTAACAAGCTACAAAGTAAATTCAATGTTTATCTGGCAAATAGCAGCTACATATATAGGAGATGAGAAATCGTCCCTTAATGAATATGTGAAAAAAGTATTTGGTCGTAAAGTGGAAAATTTTTACAGATTGAAAGCGGTATTTCTTTAAGTATACTCGTATAAGTCATTGTGATAAGATCAAGTTGTTATTTTAGTATTTTGACTTACAGAACAATACTTATTCAGACTTCTTAAGACTTACGTTGTTTTGTTTCACCGTTTTATCTTTGTAACCACTCATCCGATTGTTTTGAAATTTGGACACAAAATAGAATTAAATCCGAGGAAGCCATTGGTATTAAAATCTCAATTTTAACATTTTATTGAAACAGTAACTAATTAATACATGAAATATTTATTGGGTTTTTTGGACGTTTAATAATACTCAAGAAATGAAATGAATGTACGATTAACGATTTTGTGAAAGAGATATATTTTATATCATTAAATAAAAATATAACATGAATAAAGGGAAGAAAATTTTTTTGGCTCTTTTTTAATGAAAATTGCTCTTTTTTTAAATTTTTTTGGTGTAATTTAATTTTTTCAAGTGGCAACCGTAATTATATGCTACCACACAATTCTGCGAAGTTTAATCCAAATCGGATGACTATAGCATATAGCTGCCAAAGGAACGATCGGTCTAAAAAGTAATTCTAATGAGAAAAACTTTTTTGTTTTCAATGGTAGCGTCTTTATACCTTAAACTTGTGAATATTATCAGTTATGGGAAGTTTGGTCAAAATCTGAAGAATATATCGTATATCTGCCAAATAATAAACTGGCAAGCAAATGATCAAAGTAATGGCGCCATCTGTAGCTGAGCTTGGGAAATAACTCAGCTAAGAATGTGTTGGTTTTGATATAGGCCGTTTCGATTGTTATGTGTTCTTCTACTGGGGTTAGGTCGTTCTCCTTTGCTGCAGTTAAAACATCGTTGAACTCAGCTGTTCTCCTACGAGTTTCGGCTAGCTTTTTGCTGCCTTCTTCAGGGAGTCAGTTTTTATTTGGAGACAATACATACATACATCAATACACATATTCACTACACTCAGGGAAAATGGCATAGTAAAAACTATAACAATCATATTTCATTTTACTATGCAATTTTTGTATTAAAATCAGTTAATATACACTTTGATTCAACTAGAATCATATTTAATCACCTAATTTTCTTTGCGCCATTTATATGAACAATTCGGGGAATTCGAACTTGAGAATTACAAGTTCTTAGGCAGATGGTAGATTCAATTCAATACAAGTAGTATCTTAGAAGGCTTTCCGCCAGAGCGCGCAATAGCGCAACCGGTAGGGAGGACTTACCAATTATGTTCAGACCAAGGGACCCGAGTTCGAATCCCCGCAGAGTACGTAAACATTTTTAAATACAATTTAATATAATTCGGTGTTTTTCAGAGTCCAACTGGTGGTGGCTTCAATGGTGGATTCCTACTCCTTGATTCAGAACAAACCAATTAGAATAAAAATTTAATTAAAAAATAAAAAAAATTTAATATTTTCATATTTAAATTAAAGTTTCAGAGCATTTTTCCCTCAGTGTACATTATTTATATAAATTTGCTTTAAATGTTGAGTACCTAATTGGTTGTCGTCATTTTTGTCTCCTATATTGCACTTTGTTATTGTTGTTTGTTTTCAGTCTATCCATGTTTTTATACCCGTTACTCGTAGAGTAAAAGGGTATACTAAAGTCGTGCAAATGTATGTAACAGCCAGAAGGAATCATTTCCGACCATATAAAGTATATATATTCTTGATCAGCATCAACAGCCGATTCGATATAGCCATGTCCGTCTGTCCGTCTGTCCGTCTGTCCGTCCGTCTGTATGAACACCTAGATCTCAGAGACTAGAAGAGCTAGAGCAACCAAATGTGAAATGTAGACTCCTATTGTCTGCACGCAGATCAAGTTTATTTTCAATTTTTGCCACGCCCCCTCACGCCCCCGCAATTTGGAAAAAACGTCATATCTCCTACAGTTTTGATGATAGATGGTTCGTACTTTCTAGAGATATCTAGTACTCAAAATTATTTATCGATTTGCTGAAGGAATGATAAAGATCGGATGAACGATACTCAAGTTATGAGCAAAAAACGGTCAGTTAACACCCACCACCCACCCCACCCATAACCTAAGCAATGCGTTCAGCAGCAATCTTAGTGAGAGAGAGAGAGAGAGAGAGAGAGAGAGAGAGAGAGAGAGAGAGAGAGAGAGAGAGAGAGAGAGAGAGAGAGAGAGAGAGAGAGAGAGACTCAGAGAGCGCACTGCGTTGTGCATTGTGTGTTAACTGGCCGTTTGACTCGTGACCAAATTCGAGCTGCGACATTAAGGGTGCAGAGTATGTAATAGTCGGGCTTGACCGACGTTTTCAAAAGTTTTGTTGTCTGATCTGTTTATCGTGATGAATTTGGAGTCATTTATGTTGGATTTAGTAATTGACAAATGTCTATTAATATCTGGCGGATAATAAATAGCCGAGTTAAAAAAATGTTGCATACTTTTCGGCTGACCCACCTCAGGCATACAGGAAGGCTAATAAACATTTGTTTCCATGAGTAACGGGTATATCGAAGTCGGTTAGAGCCGACTTTAACTTACGCTCTCGTTTAATTTCTGTTCAATATTTGTTCTCTCACAGCGCTGCTGCGTATATGAAATTGTTTGTTGGACGTCCTCGCTGTGGTTGACGGCTTGCCCCGCTCTCTCTTGGATCCGCAAGCTCTCCAGTGTCATTCTAGTGTTCCATCTCGTTTCCACATTTGGTATTCTAACATGTTCGAAGTCAGCAGTATGGTTTGTTGTTGTGACGTGTTCAGCTAGAGCTGTCGTTGTTTTGCTCTTCTGGGCATCTCTTTTACATTCGCTTACACTAGTTTACAAAAAAAAAAAAAATTAAATGACCCATTTTTCCTGAAACTATTTTTAAGTGTAGCTTGGATTGGTGATCTCAAAAATCGATTTCAAAAATTTTTTCATGGCAACATTTTTTAAATATGAATTTTTTTCATGTTTTCGGTAGGTGCACTTACATTTTATGCCATATCTCAATTCATAATCGTCAGATGGTGTGAAGCAAGATATGAATCGAAAGGTCATTAAATTGTCAATAATAAGTTATTATGGCGCTCAGCCAACATTTTTAACTAGGCGCTTTTGCTTAGAGCGCGAGAGAGAGTAAACGGCACACATTCACTCAAAAAAGGTATGCGTGTAGAACAAAAAACCCATGCAGAAACAACAATAACAGAAATGTCGTGAGAACATTTGAGAGCGTAACTCTTATCCCTTTGCGACTGTTGTTGGTTTCATTTATGTATGGAGACAATAGATACCAGTTACAGAGAAAATAGAGAGTTATATCCTAGACAGACAACGTTGTCTTCTTGTATTTGAAAACAGTTTGATTCCAATTCTTTAAGCCATTTTTAAATCAAACATGTTTTTTTTACCGCTTATTTTCGGCATTTTAATTAATTAAAAGTTGAATTGATGAACTTGATTTTCAAAGTGGATTTGCAAAAAAATCTGAAAATGGTGAGCACAGAATCACAAAAAGAACACATTAACCCTGGCCTATTAGGATTATAATGTATCTGAAATATGTCATTTCATATAAAAATAAGTTTTTTACATATTTTACATATTTTGCATATTTTTTTATGCAAATATGCAATTTATGCAAAATGGTTTTTAGCGGACTTAGATCGTTTTTCAATAAAAATAAGATGTGTGCAATCAGAACTTAAATCGGACATGCGGTTCAAAATATGTAAATATGTAAAATCCGATGTCTAAGACCCACTTGGGTCTCTGCATAAGATTGCAGATTCAGCGACTTTGACGCTTAGCGCGTCGTCGCTTAGCATACTCACACACACACACACACACAAATGCATCTGTGCGCTGCTCGCTCAAGAAACTAAACACATATTTAAGGCAGTTCAATTCATTCGGTCTTGCGACGATGTCACGACGCCTGTGTGCGTTCGTTGACTTAAAGAATTTATGTTCATAATTTCAATAAAAGTTAAATACAAAAACTGAATCTGAAGAAGACATTTTATTTAATTACAGTTCCACTGGAATATGCTAAGGATACCACTAACCTGGGAATCCAATTTAATAATACCCTAACGTGGAGCGACCACATTTCGAAAGTGTCCGGGAAAACATTCGGGTTGACTAGGCAGCTGCCGCTTACTCATTCCACTTCGACTAAGGCTTTCGGTCGCCAAAACATGTCTCATCTAGACTCTATTTTATGGTGTGGAAATATTTGGTATAAGTGACGCAAGCAGTTTGCAAAAAAAAGGTGACATTTAATTCAATCGTAAGATATGTATTTAATCTTGGTCGTAGAGACCATATCTCTCACTTTGCCAAACAAATGGTTGGCCTAGAGTTAAAGGCGTGGATCAGACTCCGTACTTTATTACTAGACCATAAGATTCTAACGACAAAAGAGGCTGACTATTTATTTCAAAATATACAACTTGCTGTGTCAACACGAACGAAAAACATAGTTTGCCAGCTTTTAAACCTGGCCAGCTCAGAAAAACCCTTTTTCATTCAATCTGCCCGCTACTGGAGTAACCTGCCGCATAACATTAAAACTATTGGGAACGCAACGCATTTTAAATCTCAGTTAACTAATCATATCAAAAGACAAACAGATTTTATAAACGTTTTAGAAAAGTTTAGTATTGTATTAATTTTATTAGGATTATATTTGATATATTTTATATTTCATACTTTTTAGTAAGTTTGTGCAAAAGTATGTAACAGGGATAAGGAATCGTTTCCGACCCTGTAAAGTATATATATTCTTGATCAGCATCAACAGCCAACTCGATATAGCCATGTCCGTCTGTCCGTATGAACGAAGAGATCTCAGAGATGGTAAGAGATAGAGTTTTGACATTTGCTGAAGAAATGATAAGGATCGGATGAACGATACACAAGTTATGAGCAAAACAGTTCAACGGCACCATTAATTTTTCTTACGTAAAACCTATCAAATCTTAAATAACATTAATGCAATTATTATATTTGACTCAAATCTCTTTATTAGCAAAACATAGACCAAATGTCACAACAAAATTCGCAACATTTGAAAGCAACCAAAAGAGGTTTCAGGAACACCGACAATTTCTTTTGGGTTGTTAGAGGTTTGTAGAACACGGCCGATACATTCACCGCACGTAGCGCATACTGTACACAGTAAGCATACACATATATTCACCCATCAATCAATAGTATTATCTAATTACCTGAAATCAAACTTTATAATTTCCTTAGAAGTAGTAAAATAAAAGATCCAAAACAAGCGCGCACATTCAAACACGCGCCATCTATCGATTACCAACAGCTGACGATAGGCGGCCCATTGTTATCGAAATCGCGCGCTCTGCCACCATCGGCTGCGATCGCTGCCACCGGCGACAGCGCCCAGCGCCCTATAAGAGCAGAGCATTAGGGTGCTGGCAAGGCACTTGGTGCGCTGCATTGGTCGAGTCAACACCTTGAAGCAGCAGAAAACCCAGTAAATACTAACCACCCCAACCATGGGATCTTGTTTCTTGTTTTCGAATCGGCACCTGTGTCTGGGAAGGATTTCCGGTTGAAAAGCACCGTTGCTCGACCAATCCGACTCCCAACGCACAATTTCCTGACGAGCGGCGGGTGAGACTCGGGTTGTATGATTTTCGAATCTGCTCTCTGACCAAAATACCAGGTTCGACGCACTGCATCCACCAGCAAAAATCTTCGGGCAGAGTACGGCCACAGCACACGTGGGTAGGCGAGTTCCAATACCTAATAAACTTTTGAGTAGTCTGCTACTTGCCCATTGGATTTAAGAACAGAAATTCTATTTTTCTTTATCTATGAATATAATATAAAAGTGATTTTTGTAACAATGAGAATCAGTTAAAATGCTAGACGAACTTTCCAAAGCAGTCTTA
Organism: Lordiphosa magnipectinata; assembly: GCA_037044535.1. NCBI lineage: Eukaryota > Metazoa > Arthropoda > Insecta > Diptera > Drosophilidae > Lordiphosa > Lordiphosa magnipectinata. The sequence goes on from JBAMBO010004005.1 coordinate 16,610, forward strand.
ATTAATTCCTCATTGTTGACGGCATATTGATCAAGTTGTCAGGGAAGATTTTCATCATTCTGATCAAGAAGAACAGCGGTCAAAGTAGCGTAAACTTTGCATGACTTAGCGTGACAGCCAAGTATGCTCAACCCCGAATTATTCAGAGAAAATTTTATAACTCTCCTGCATTCAAAATATGTGCGTGTTGGCAGCATAGGACTGAACTGCCTGAACTGAGGAATTCAAATTTTAATTTGCATTCTCTAAAAGAATTCCCAATGAAAATTAGAATCATTGTCTTTTGCGAAACATGATTGTGACGCGAGTCTTATTGGGTCCGGAAGAATTCCGCTTAAACAAGCCCAGTGTTTTAACGCCCTTTTCCATATTAAGAATGAATCTTCCAAGTTTTAGCCCTTGTTTTGTTTTAATGACACTATGCTTCCGTGTCTAAAAAAAAGATTCAATCGGACCATCGCTGGGTCTTTTATTGCTCTTAACGATCAAAATACCCGTAACATTTGTCAAAATTTGGTAAAAACCATATATTTGCCCAAAAGGACCTCTACTACAATTTCGGGACAAGAATAAAGGTTTTGTGTTCCATATTCTGAATTATTTATCATACCATTAATTATATCAGCAAATCTAATTTTGCTTGCAGTGGTTTTAAGAATATCTTCTCGATACTTTTTGCCAGAATTTACAAATGATCCATGCTTTTCCATATCAAAAGATTCTGGTTTCGCATCTGTAAAATATGAAATGGCTTTGCTAACCATTTCATTAACAGTAGGTACAGGAGATACTTTTATCTATTCTTCTTAAATGTTTAAACCATTCTTCTAAGTCCTTAATGGAGCATATATTATATGCCGAACCCAGACCATTTCTAAGGAAATGTCTTATTTCAGTGTTAGCCAAGCCAACGGTTCTGTCACATAATTTATGCATTATGTTGCCTCGACACATAGCGATGATATAGCCAATCAGCTAAATTTGAATTCTATGACCACCTTGAGTGATCTCAACTTGGATTATTCGAGCAGCATGCGCGAGATCAGCATGAACATGATTAGAAGAAAGCGGAAGATAATTTAGTTCAGCTAAATATTTAGGCATCTTTTCAAGCTTCCAGCTTGGTCAGAGCAAGCACCGGCTGTTCGAAGACTGACGATGGTGCGGGCAAAGAGTATAGAAACAGAATGTTAGGCGTGTGTGACGAGACGGACGAAGACAAACCCACTGAAGTCAGCCGAACACGCAGAAAATTCTACCTGTCATTAAAAAACCCTAGAATTATTTTAATTATTTTCGGCTGTCTAGCGGTTATTATAGCTTCATCACAAGAAGGTACTCAATTTCTTTCGTATGTATATCTGGCTACACCTAGTATATCCTCTGCAGATAATTCTGCATTTCTAGGGTAAGACAAGGCAGAATCAAAATGTGAAAAATGCCTGGCTAATGACGAGTACTAAATTGTATGCATACTTTCGGAAACGTACTACTTTCGTCATGTAAAAAGGAAACTAATGCGACGCCCAGGAGCTCGCAACATTAGTACATGTAAAAAAGGACATTACTTCTACCTGAATTCACACATTCTATTCATTAATATTAATTATTAAATAATTAATTTTTATGTGATTTAGAATCAATTTTAAATGTTCTAAATTCCATAAATATACCTCCACCCTAGTGGAAATATGTTGAATAAAATTAGCATATCCCATATAGGGATATCCTCCGATATGAGATTCCTGTAAAAGGATAAGTTCTTATGAACCATTTGCTTATTCCCTACTAAAGCTCTTTCGGGGTTTAATTTATTAACTATTTTGTTTCTATATTTCAATGGAGAGCTGCCTTATGGCTCTGCATTGCCAATTCTTTTTGAAATTTATTGTATGGGTCAAATTGTGGCTGCTTAAGTAGCCTTGAACAGTTCCATCTAAAGACCCAAAAAATGTAAAATAGTTGCAAGATGGATCTTTGCAGTATTCATATATGACGAAAGAGTCGTTGTTAACTTTTATGGACTTAGAGTTCAGACCACACGCATTATTTATGGAGAAAGGTTTTCTCTAAAAATTCAGTGAACCATTTTTGATCAAAAAAATGTTGATACCATCGAGAAAAGGTATTAGGTATATGGGTAAATTTGAAAAGTAGCTATAGCAGTTAAAAAATCCTGTTTGGGTTGGTAATGTGAAGTTTGTTGACTTTTTAAAAAAAAAATCTTCTTTTTAAAGTCTATATCTCATAAACTATTTGAAATTTTCCTTTACTGTCTTCAGCCATTTTGTAGAAAATGGCCGCGACATTTTTGACAGACCCTGAGAACGGCGAGCTGCATCGGTGCCACGAAAAGAGGTCATTACAATATATATTCTATAATTGTTATGAACTCTTTTCCACACCACCATTGAGGTAGAGTTCATTGCGATGGGAAAACTTGGAAATTAGTGCCTGCTGGCCAATTTTGCTAGTCCACTCACTATACCCTGACTGTCTGTCTGGGAGTTGGTCACTCTATTGTCCATCCTGTTGGTCCAACCTTCCGACAGACTGTAAATTAATGTAGCATTTTGCAAACTGCAAAATAAAAATACCATAATTATATTTATACTTTTGAAGGTCATGAGTTAAAGATACGCAAATGTAATTTATCTTACCAATGTGGTCCAAAAGTTGCTTGTAATACCTAATCAGCTTTTGGGCAGTCTGCGACTTGCATTTTCATCATTCTGATCAAAAAGAATAGCGGTCAATTTAGTGTCAACTATGAAGCTTGACAGCCAATTATGCTCATGCAATGTAGTAACATTTAGAAAAATCACCTAATTCTATATTGAATGTTTAACGATTCATGTTTAAACTGTAACGAAGTTTTTCGGCCGGGGTGGTTCACTCAGTCTGGCCGAAGGTCATTTACAAGAATATTTGTAAATCGCGGGGACACCAATAGGGTAGAGGCAGCACACGTAGATTGTTGCCAGACGTGTGTTAATGATGATTTACCTTCAACTATGCCTTGATCCTTGTTCTTCTTGTCAGTCCGGGCTCAATTGGATCCGAATAGGACCCTCGCTACTATGGGATGTGTACGGTCTACCATAGTCGAGGGTCAGGACAGTCGTGGTTAATACCCACGGGAGGAAGGGTAGGGTGGGTATGTGCCGTTGACAGTTACGGCGCCGTAGTTTGGTGGCGATGTCTCTGTTCTGCCTCTGCCCATCGGCGCGCCCAATGGCGGTCAAGCAGAGCGCGCGTCGAAGACAGTTATCGCGCCTGGCTCAGGCGATGCTGCCCTTGCCGCGCCTCAACGCATGAAACGAACGAGGGGGGGGAAGAGTGAGAAACCGTTGCGCCTGTCGCGTCGAACTGTCGGTGTGTGTGTGTCTTCGTCGACTACTACGCAGCAGTTTAGCGATGCTGCCTTTCTTTTACCGCTACTCTCCCTCTCTTTGTCTCTCTCTGATCTTGTACGAGGATGGCGCCGCGCCGTTACTATGCGGCCGACGTTGCCGTTGTCAGTTTCTGTACTTTTGTTTTCGCCCGCCAAAACTTGGGCGCGTGCCTGCCCACACTGGTGGGCAAGAAAAGTCGTCATACCCTAACGGTCACAGTCATGGGCCGTCCATTACTGTTAAACTCGATTGTGACCTTACGTCACAAAACAATGCTCATGTTCGAAAAGAGTCCTACAATTTAAAACGTAAAAATGTACATTTCCCTTAACGCAACTGCTCAACCTCGAATTATATTGAAGAATTTTTTATAACTCCTCCATTCGAAATATGTGCGTGTTGGCAGCATAGGAATGATCTGCCTGAACTGAGAAATTCTAATTTCAATTTGCATTCTCAGAAAGAATAGACAATTCCAAATGAAAATTTGAATTGATTGTCTTTTAGAAAATATGACTGTGAATATTCCTCACGAGCCTCAATGGGTCCGGAGGAATTCCGCTTAACCAAACATACATTAAGTTTTTTAAGGCCCTTTTTTGCCAGCTTTCTTTATCCAATCGCCAGCAGCAATAAATTTGTCACCAAGCTGTCTAAAAATATGGTTAAAATTTTGAAGCTAGCATTGCTCACGCGGAGGACAATATATGGCAGCAACTAAAGAACGGTTGCGTTGAGCAAAGTGAATTATTGGTTAAAGTTAGTTGATCTAAACCGGGCAGAATTCCACAATTAGTTCTTAATGCAGGGATTTAAAAATAATTCTGAGGCCTCGCTCATTCTTCAATTGGAAAGTATGGCACGGAATGTCTTCACTATGAAAGTGCTTCACCAACTGTATCAATATCCAGACACAACTCGTAATCCTCGCTCCTCATGATTTCTTTAAATAGGATTTGTTATGAAGGTCCTTTCTCCAAGAAGTCAGTTAGCGAATCAATAATTGGAATAACATTCCTAGATGCCACGGGAATATACAATGGTTCAGGCTTGAAAATTGGCCCATGAATAACATCCGCCACATTAGTATTACCTCCAGCATTGGAACCAGTTTCATAACTTATGTCTTCAGCGATATAAAATGAATTAAAAGTAGCATGGTTGTTGATATCCGCTACTCGTTGATTCACATTCGCGTTACCGAAAATACTTTCATTATCTTCCTCATCATCAGAGAAACGATTTGTAGAGTTCACATTAACATTAACACGCCTCTTTTGCTTCCCCAGTACTACAGCCCTTTCGGCTGGGCACTTCATTGACAGTATTTTACCACTTACCTGTGCATCAGCCATTATATCCTCCTTCAATGTGGGCTTCTTTGGCAACACATGGTTCACATTTACATTTATAGGCGTTCTTTGTTCTTCCTTCACTGTTGTGTACCGACTCAACATCAGACGATGTCACTGAGCTAATGTCATCATTCCCTCAATAAAGTCCAGACGACCGTCATCAAATTGCTTGGCACGTTGTTCTCGTGTATATTGCTTCTTAACAGAATGCATCTTCTTCTTTACTTCCTTCATTATTGCTAGCTTGCAATCACACTTGGGATACAGGGGGCAACAAACAGGGGTGGGGCCACAGGCCCCAAGTCCAATCCTCAGTTTATTCACACTCCCGCCACGAATCAACCACCGAGTATTTGAATGCAAATAATTTACTAAATTCAGTTTCAGTTTTTTTTTGTAAAATTTACAATTTTTTGTAAAATTTACAATTTTTGTATTTATTTATTTTATTTTATTTTCCTTTTTTTCTGATCTGTTTAGTACGGAGACTAAACACACTATATTTCGAAGGCTTTTTATTGGACATCTCACTTAAGGCCGTCAATTGCTTTGAAGTGCGTTTTTTAGGTCTAGTCTTTATAACAGCACCATGAAGAATGGGGGAGCGAATATATTCTTCGACTTGTCGTACCACAGACTTCGAAAGATCATCAATTTTACGAGTGCATCTTCCAAGTTTTAGCCCTTGTTTTTTTTTACCTGCTATAATATGAGCTATTTCGGCATTGTTGACACCACCTTGATCTATTTTCCCAGTTGGAGTCAACTGGGACTCTTAGCATATTGGGAGTCAATCGACTTTTAACCATTTGCTGCACTTATGAGGGTGTCAACGCATCTGAAGGTAGTTTGGGGAGTATATCAACGCTTGCATCACAATTGTCACTTGGAAATCGAATGGAGGTTAATTACTACGTTGAGGTATTTATTCACAAAAGAAAATTACTTTGGACCAATGCAGACATTTGTTTTTCATATTTCTCGCGGTCATTTCCTATTCTACACAATCGATGGCGCCACTTCTTTGACTACGTGGCAGCCCTGGCCACCTCTGGTCACACAATTTATCGAGCACCATCCCTGACGCGATAGCAGAACGACAACCCGCGCCATCCCTGGCATTCAGTTTCTGGCTGGCGTCCGCCACGCGCGGCGACGCGTCGCATCATCGTCAACTCAATCGACTTTCATTCATTCATTTTAGCGTGTAATACTATTATTCAATAAAGTTAGTTACTTATCAAACCTAGTAGCTAAAACTATTTAGCTACGAAGGTGAGATATGTGACTAACTTTATTGAATAATACTTAAGCTAACAATTATCGTTGAGTTGAACGGAGCAAAGCGGGGTGCCCGGGTGGCGCACCCGCGCGAATCGAAGCCAAGCCAGAAACTGAGCGCCAGGGATGGCGCGTGTTGTCGTTCTGCTATCGCGTTAGGGATGGTGCTCGATGAATGGTGTGACCAGAGGTGGCCAGGGCTGCCACAGTACTCCCCCTCCAGAGACCATATGGGAACGAATGATCTTCAAAATTAAGTATAGCTGGGATGATTGTATGTCCGGGGAGAGCATCTACTGGATTTGCACAAGTCCCAATGTGGAGTTTCCTCCACAGCTTGCGTATAGTTTTCGCTGTGATGTTTGTGTCGTAGCTGGGTCGATGGTATTGTTTCGTTGAGTATAGAAACTAGTCAATCCGTAGTACTGAGTACCTAGTACAGATTGGGGAAGTTGCCTCGATGATAACCTCGAGTTGAGGCCATTGCTTTGAGTGGGGGTCGATAAGCAAGTTCGCCCAAGCTGGGTTGAGGTTGCCACGCGTTGAGGCCGTTGCTTCGAGTGGTAGGTCGATAAGCAAGTTTGGTCGATCAGGGTTGAAGTTGCAGAGTCAATAGTACTGGGTTTTGTACCCCGAGTAGAGACTTTCGATTGCCACACGTTGCGGACTTTCGTTTGCCACGCGTTGTGGACTTTCGTGGTGAGATCGAGAACTTGTAGGTAGACTCAGGCTGGCATCAATTGCCAAACAAAGAGCGTCTCGAGTCGTAGCATGTTGCTAGTGGTCGGTCAGGTATGGGGATCGTTGTGCTTGAGCATCGGTGACGACGAAAGATGCGATGATGATCCGAATTCAGCCGCGTGACGTACTTATGGAAGTATGATCGATCGTCTGGCAGGCTACGTACAATGTAAGATCTGAAAAATTGGTCGGATGCTTGACCAACGTAAGATCGGTTACTTTTAGTTGAAGAGTCGGTTTGGCGCACGCAAATAGCATGCGCGAGCACCGGTGTAGGGCAGGCTGGGCGATGGACGTTTTCGTGGGCAGCGATTGGTGAACAGCCTGACGTGGAATGCATTGGATGCATCGGGATGTGGACAGCTGGACGTGTAAGGACCTGGGCGACAGACAGGAGGTCGCTGGACTACGTGCGTGGACAGCGGTTGGTGTCATCTGCACAAAAAAATTGCTGTTTGTATTTGTGTGTAAGCGCTGGTAGATGCTGTCTGTGTGTGTGTACTTTGCCGGCGACGCGCCAAAATTCGTGATTGTATGCTGCAGACGCCGTGAGCATGTGTGTATGTGTGTGCCGCCCTGTCGCGGCTTTTGTCGTGTGTGTGTGTGTGGGACAAAATGCCCAAAAAACATCGAGATGATTCTGTTGCTGCTGTTGAGTTTCTGGCTGGCTGTTGTCGAAACAGTTAACTTTAGTTAACTTAATACTGTTTGAAATTGCTGATCGAAAGTTGTATGTCGACATCAATCGCGTCACTGTATGGGTGTGGGCGTGTGTGTGTGAATCTGCGGTCGAAATGTTGTACGCACCAGATAATTGTTGCAGAAGTTGCGTGTTTGTCGTTTTTCAATCGTCGCGGGTCACCACTTTGGCTATTAGGTTTGATGTGTAACTAACTTTATTGAATAATACTTAAGCTAACAATTATCGTTGAGTTGAACGGAGCGAAGCCAAGCCAGAAACTGAGCGCCAGGGATGGCGCGTGTTGTCGTTCTGCTATCGCGTTAGGGATGGTGCTCGATGAATGGTGTGACCAGAGGTGGCCAGGGCTGCCAAAACTATTTGCTTTCCAGTTTGTTAAATGGCAGCTACGCGTTATATTAATCAGATTTGGACCAAACTCCCTCAAATTGTGTGGAAACTGATGATTTTCATAACTGGGTAGTATAAAGACGCTACCATTAAAAACAAACAAGTTTTTATCACTAGAACTACTTCTTCGACCGACCGTTCCTATGCCAGCAATATTCTATAGTCATCCGATTAGGAGAAAAATTGGCAGAACTGTGTGGCATATAAAATTAAGTACAGTAACAAGTTTGGGAGTGATAGCATTGAAAACAAAAAGTATTTCCTACTAAGACTTTTTTTCACACCTATTTTTTCTATGACAGCTATACTATATAGTTGTCCGATTTCCACCAATCTTGGTGGAATTATGTGAAAGCATAGAAAACTTATATATGGGTTATTTTTTTATAAACCGAACGGTTTTAAAACTCATCATTTTTGATTTCAATAAAAATATCCGAAATTAGATCTCGAATCGGCAAAAATGGAAAAAATGGGTTTTTTAAAAACATGATTTCTCAGGTTTCGTTTATCGGACAAGTTTCGTGTCGATATTGCTGAAAAGTATTTTACTGTATCTACCAAAATCACAATTTAATAACTGTTTATTATTTAATAATATTAAGTAATTGTTGCTAAAGTTTAAATATAATTTTTTCGCTGTGTTAACCACCATGATATATCTTCTCAGGATATACAATTTATTGCCCGAAACATAACTTAAGTTATGGTGCTGTCAAAAAGATGGAGACGTTTAAAGTTTAAAAGATATTAATTTTTGAAGTTATAAACAAATTAAAACATGCCCCTAAAAAAAACACGCCGTCAGTTTCAAAGCTATTTGAAAGAAACTTGGCAATTAAGCTTTCTATTTGTCAAGCTTTTCAAAAATGTCAACTTCAGGCAGATCGGACGTCTATTTCATATAGCTACCATACGAATGCTATGATTTATTGAATTTGGTTGTGGATTAGGGTGACCATAGTTTGAAAACTAAATTATACAACCAAATTCAGCATTCCTATGACAGCTATATGGCATAGAATTCCGGTCTGCGTGATGTTGACATTTTTGAAAAGCTTGTGTGTAGGCGCTCTTTTATTGAAGTTCTATTTTAAATTCGTATACCCTATACCAAAGGACCTAGATTGGCCAACATTTCGGCCGGAATGGATTCTATTTCTTGGCGGATATTGTTTTTCAGGTCTTCCTTGGCATGTTGATGTAAACCTTTGATTTCAAATAGCCCCACAACAAGAAGTCTGGATTCTTCAAATCTGGTGATTATAATAAGAATTTTTTGACATCAAGCGGCCAGGGAACAATGTTCTCAAAAAATCGTTTCTAGCGCGGCTTGTGTGTGGTGGAGTGTTGTTGAAACCAGTAGTGCACCATAAGCTTTGGCATCAAACTAAGGTATGCGAAATAAGTCACCTTACAATCATATAATCCTTGATATATACTAAAGCTGGAAATATATTCAAATATTTTTGTTTTTTCTTTAAACTTAACGAAGTAACAATTTAATTCCAATTCTTAAAAGATTTAATGAAAGCATAATACTTTTTAAAAAATTAAATTTATATTTTTCAGAACGAAATAAGTGAACTGATAATTTCAGAATATTACGATTTTAATAAGGTTTAGCCTCCGTGATTTTTTTAATATACCTAAAAATGTCCTCCACTAGTGTTTATAACCTTCAATACACGTCCTAGCATTGAATTAACCAGGTTTCGAAGAATTGATGCATCCAATATAGCCCAATCTACGATAATAGACTTGTTAAGTTCTTTTACCTTGTTAACTTGCCTCCCATGCATGTCGACTTTGTTGGAAATTATCTCCTAAAATTTTTCATTGCAATTAAGATCTGGACTTTTTGCGGGCCACATCAAAACCGCTATTTGTTTTTATTAAGAAAATAGTTTAGTGCGTTTTGAAACGTGGTACGCAGCATTGTCCTGTTGGAATGTAAAAGAATCTCTGATATATTCTTGTCCATAATTACAAAAACTTCGTCAAATAGTTCGGCATACCTTTCAGAGTTCTTTTTATGTGTTACAAATCATATTGAACTCTTTCCAGCAAAGCCAAATGCAGCTTACACCATTAGCGAACCTCCTTGAAAATTGCGTGACACTCTTACTGGTTTTGGCGTCCGTATATCCCGATTATATTATTGATACCCATCTTGGTCATCTAAATTAAACTTTTTTCATCACTAAAGATAATACTTTGCCACTCTAAGTCCTAAAACTTATGAATCTCAGCAAAGTGCATACGGGCAACTTTGTGCCTAGGAAGTAATTGACATTTGACGGTCCTTTTTTCATATGAATCGAATTGATCGTCACGTAAAATTTGCTGCACACGACGCTTCGATGCTGGGAGAGCTAGTTCGTGGGAAATATGGCCTGCACTTAGGTTTTCTTTAATTCTTTTTTTTTTATTCTTCTTTTATCACGTTTATTAAGCAATGGCGGGCGTCCAAAACGAGGTCTTTTTCTGTGATTTTTGGAATCTGTTAAATACTTTTGAATTTTAAAATATCTTCTTGCCATTTCGGAAGCAAATTCCTGTAGAGGCATCCCCATTTCGCGATATGGCGATATTTTAGCTCGCTCTTCATTGGACTTTTGGCACTTCATTGGGCTTTGAAACATTCCTGCAAAATTGAAGTTAATTTTAGATTCAAATCTACAGATTATGAATCAAACATCACTTTTCAATTGGCTAAGACTTATGGCGAAAAATTTCCGTTAAATTTACGCCTGTATGCAAGTGTACGAAGACAAAAACTGATAATGTAAGCTCAATTATTTCGTTCTGTAATGCGAGGCGCATGAGCTTTTTAATCAAATTAACGACACCTTATAGAGTCTTGTGCTTAACATTGTTATTACAAGCATGGAAATTGCCTTAGAGGAAACTAAGCAAAAAAAAGAAATTAAAAAAATTATTAGCAAAGCTCTGACAGCAGATCATAAGATTTATAAGGTGACTTATTTCGCATACCTTATTGGTTATCACATCGCGATCACGCTCCTGATTGACGGTAGCCGTTTGCCTTCTTTGTTCGGCTCAATAACCATTTTAGCACAAACGCCGCACCAAACAATAGTATAGCTGCCATAAAAAAGTTAGGTCTGAAAAAAAGTCTTAGTAGTAAAATCTTTTTTGTTTTCAATGCTTTCGCTCCCAAACTTGTTATTGGCCAATATTATATGCTACCACATCAATTTGCCAATTTTGATCCAAATTGGATGACTATAGAACAGTGATGGACAAGCCCTTGCTCCGATTGCTCCAATCGGCTCCAGTCAGTCTCATTATAAACTGCGTCGCAAAATAACTCGCTTGAAATTGTGCAACACAACAAAGTCAATGCGAATCGGAGCACACCGCCACACAGACGGAGAAGCACCTGAATTTTGGGCGATCGAGACTCGCTGATAACGGTTGTTTTTTCGGTTGTTGTTGGGCTGCTCGCAAACTCAAATTTCGTGCCCACCGCCGCTATAGAATATAGCTGCCATAGGAACGATCGGTCGAAAAAGTAGTTCTAGTGAGAAAAACTTGTTTGTTTTTAATTGTTGCGTCTTAATACTTCCCAGTTATGAATATTATCAGTTTCCACACAATTAGAGGGAGTTTGGTCAAGATCTGAAGAATATATTGCATAGTGCAGCAACCTGGAGGCGTACTCTGCCTACGGAGTCGACTGTGCTCAGGGAAAGTGGGGTGGGTCTTTTGCCAACTAGTGAGCATCCGTGTCGCATAATAAAAGATAGTAGACAGAGTTAGATTAGGATGAGGGGACAACCAAAAGGTTATACCAAGAGATGATACTAAGATAAGACATGAACACTCTACTTATGTTGAAGACCTAAGGTGATGATGTTCCTCTTCTTATACCCGAACAACCTGTAAAGACATATACAGCTATTAGCCTTTACCCGATACCGATGCAACAATATTTACTTCAGGTGCCCATTAAAAGTAACTTTAATTCATTTTACTTCATAGTTCATAATCGTTATCGAATAAAAAACAGCTTTGTGTTATAAAAATACACTGAGGTTGTTTTAACATATCGTTAATACTAAAGCTGTCTCTATACATTTTAAGGCGAGAGCAGCTTATTTATTAAAGTTATAAATAAAAACAAATTAAACTTCAAAATTCAATCTTAAATGCTTATGTACTGATAGAAGCAAAAATTAAATGTATGATGTGGAATGGAACTATGATCTGTTATATATAGGATGTATTCAACTCACAATTCTCAGTGTGCGGCTTTGCGGTACTTACTCAAAAAGCAACTGCATGTTTCATCGTAGTCGACAGGCCTGATGACGAATGTGTGCTGTATGAACTTAAAAGGAATTACTTAAAATAACAGCTAGCACTTCGCATATATACCATACCAAGAATGAGTTAAATAATGACATGATTAATCCTTCTAATCTGCTACTATAGATATATTTAAGAATATGGTAGAAAAAGGGTAAAGTTGAATATGGGCATTTCCAAGCTGGCGTGACGTTATGTTAGTACGAAAAGATGTTTATACAAAATATGAAAATCTTGGATTGTTCTATATTTGGGTAGCAATTAAGTAGCACTATAATCAGCAAAAACAATGACATCAATCAATCATAAGGAGTTAAAGATATAAGCAAACATATATGCTGGCGTGACGTTACATAAAACGGAAGTGGGTTTTGACATGTTTTAAAAAAATTCAAAATTCTGCGAATTAGGTAAAGCTTTTTGTATAAATTTTTTTTAGTATGATTTGAAATAATACAAGTTTTTTTTTCCGGTTATCTTATTCAAAAATGTTTGCCCAATTTTTTTTTTTATTTGCATAAGTATATGACGTGACGTTACCTGACGTTACGTTACTTAAATTTCCTCATTATATTTATGTTGTTTTTGTTATAATATAAAGCAGAAACTTATAGTTAATTGCAATCATATAGTTTCTTATGGTGTCATCTGCATTATTTTTTAACTCTTTGTAACCTTAGAAATAGTTTAGAGATCAAAAATCGATGCAATCTAAAGTCATTTTTATGACAACAAAACGTATCCAAATGAGAAAAATGGCGCTTGCGCGACTTTGCATTCGAAAATCTCAAAATGGGTTATGAAAATATTTGAAATTGGCTCATATAAGTTAATTTTGATTATTCCCCCATGAAAAAATGCTAAAAAATAGTGTTTCTAAGTACTTTTCATTTTTTGGTCTCGGTGGACTTTTCTGTGGAAATGCCCATATCCAAAATAAATTCTGCTACTGGATGTCGTATGAACCAACGTGTTAAGCAGTGTAGTACTTGCAGTATAGTGTAATATTTGACCAGTCCAGTAGCGAGTAGGTAACGGGGTGAAAACGTGAGGTTACGATGCTAGGGACTGGTGTGTACACGAACTGCTAACTATTCCGATTAACATGTATAGGTGCACGTTGAGCGTTAGGATTGACAACGGCCAACCTGATGGGCGCAGAATTCGGCACAATGCGGCAACAGATGTTTGAGTAGAGGCGCACGTAAAGTCGTAGGCATGGCTGCAAGGTGCAAAACGCTCCTAATTGGCAGCAGGCCAAGGTCTTCCACAAGAACACAGCAATATAATCGTGCAACACGGGAATCGCCCAATACAAGTGGCAAGATGAAGAAGAACCCAGGTGTTAGCAGCGCTGTGTGGCCGGAGTTCACGGAACCGTACCACTTGAGATTTGGCTGCCACCACACGCTCTGCGTTAGCAACAGCGTCGACCAGGGGTCAATGGTGGCCGCCGCACACGATGGAGATGCACAAAAGCCTAAATCAAGAAATTTATAAGACACGATTTCCCAAGGGATTGGTCACGCACCTTTAACTCGAGAATTTGGCAAACGATCAGCGGAATATCACTCGTAATACTCTTTGCACAGGTGGCTGATATCAGAATTGGTTTTATTTCCCTTTAAATTCACAGGATGGCTTGATTTAATCGAAGCTTAAAATTTTCACACCTTTCTTGTAGTGAATAGAAAAGAGAACACAGGGAACGATGACTATCGGGACTTTGACAGCACGCAGGGTTGATCTTCGATCTGTTCGATAAATTTCCCCCCGATTGCATATCTAGTATTTCGGAACTGCCAACTGATGAAATTATTCGGCGGGTTGTATTGAACGCTAACTGCTAATAGGATTCAAATGTGCTTAAACGGTAGGATTTGTTGGGCACACCCACTACAAACTTTACACACATAATTTGAAAAAATCCAATGGTTAATATGAAATTTATTCAATTTTACTTAGGGTCTTCACGACCTCCAGTTGAGCTATGAAATTGTTGAACTGAAGAATTTTTGACAGATTAACAAAAACAAAATACACTAGCCTGAGATTCTACAACTAAGCAGCCCTGCTCCCTTACTAAATAAGAACTTTTTCTCTGGTTGAAATGAGAACTTCTCGTGTTGGTAAACACTATAAAAAGTGCTGCCCATTTTATGCCTGATTTCTTATAGCAAATTTGGCTGCCTGCTTTATTTTGCCGGCAATGGCGTTGCGGTTAAGGCCTAGTACTGAGAAGCAAGAAGACGTAAGTTCAAGTCCCAGTTGGGACATGTAAATTTGTTTATTTGATGTAAATGAGAATTTATTTACGTTTGTACATTTTTTTTTATACTCTGTACCAAAGGCTAAGTTTGTGCAAAAGTATGTAACAGGGAGAAGGAATCATTTCCGACTCTATAAAGTATATTTATTCTTGATCAGCATCAACAGCCAAATCGATATAGGTATGTCCGTCTGTCAGTCTGTCTGTATGAACTCACAGGTCTCAGAGATGGTAAGAGATTGCAGCAGGTAACGTGTAAATTTGATAGAGCAGATGGACGCTAACTTTCGGCAGAGCACGCGCTAGCTTCGGCTTTTTTCTCTTTTCGGCTGGGGTGGGTTCAGGAAATTTTACCAACAGGTTAGGAGCACGTATGCTTGTCACAATTTCATAAAAATATTCGCGTGCTAAGGGGAAAACAGGAGGAGGCTTGATGTGAGTAGGATAGTTAGGCTACAGTATAGGGACAGGACAGAATTGAAAAGTTGAGATGAATCCACAAGGCTTTGTTGGTTATGTTTTCACAATGCTGTGAGAACGCCCACCCTACCATGATCCTTTAGGGCCGAGAATAGATTAGAAACAGAAAATGATCCCTCCAACAAAGCTTCTCGCTTAATACATTATTTCATTACGCTTCTGCATGGTTTCCCAAAAACAAGATACTCTAAAACATGTTCATTTCAAAGTTAATTATTTTATAAAACTTTGTACGGGCGTTTCCAGCCTAAATGTTAACATTGGTTAAGCAGCCTTACATCAGCACAGAGTGAATATTATGCTCTCTCTTTACTGCTTACATTTAGATCAGCGGCAGAAGCTCGCCTTGCCTACACACTCAAAAATTAAATGAATCGTCCACAAGAATTCAGAGAAGAAGCTTGCATTCTGGTCGCGTTTCAATTCGGTTGCTAATTTTTACATTAATTAATCAATACCGACTCCCATTGTTACAAGTAGTTCTAAGTTTGTGAATAAATCATTGAAGTTAAAGTCTGTGACGTTTGCTAAGATCTAGCGAATCTCACAACAAACTTCATAATTCGACGGGAAGAACAAGTTAAGGCTAAACAATATGATCAGGCTGAGCCAAATTTAATACTAAGAGAATCGATAAAGGGACTAAGTTATAGGTAAATCTAGAAGGAATAATAAATAAAAGAGTATAATCTAAAGAAACTTATGCTACAAATTTAGAGATATGGAAATGTGACTTCATGGTTTGGATAAACATAAGGCAAATTATGTAAAGGTAAACGCTTATTCATAGAAAAACTTAAGCAATACGATTTTAATATGTGAATGGAATTTAAAGTTAGTGCATCTTATGATGGACTGAGTTTTGATTCTCAAAGACAAATATCATTTCTGAATTTCAATATGTATGGCAATCAGGGCTGCAAACCGGGTTTGAACCGAACCGGTTCGAACCCGGAACTCCGACATATTTTTTACTGTGAACCAAACCCTGAACCGAACCACGAGGACGAAAATAGATGAACCCGAACCCGTTTCGAACCCAAGCTTTTGGTTCAATTCAAAAAATTAATGTCTTCGATTTGTTATTTTCTCCTTTTCGCACTCCCAATGGTTATTAACATACTTACATATATGTATGTAAAATGTCCATATGTTAAACAATTTAAATACGCGAAGAATCAGAGAGTGCTGTTGTATTACTTCTTTGCTTACCTATGTATGTACATATGTATACATTCATACGTATGCGTATACAATACAATACAATACTTCCAGTCAGAGATATTCATTTGTAATATACTACAAATTCTATGTACACTTCACAATGTATTGCACGTTTAATTTTTTATCTTATACATATACATATGCGCCAATTGAACCAACCCGGTGCATGCTACTGCAGAAACATGTCAGCCGAATACAAACAGAAGTGTGTGCCACACGCTGCGTTGCCAATTTAGCTATTTTTCCCACCATATATAGCTGTTTTGTAAGATCGAAAGCCGGAATCATTCAATGTAAGCACTGATAAATCAGAATGTCACGCAAACTAAATACGACCGACGGGCATGCAGCAAATTTAATACGGCACCTTCTTGAAATCATTGTGAAAAAAAAGTTCCAAGTGTGCCGAATAAACACCAATCGATGCTCAATTTTGTGAGTGAAAGACTGATTAAAGTGCATACGAGAAAGCATAATCAATCAGACTAAAGATTTATACACTAGCAATGAAGGAAGTCCATATCCAGCAAACGAGCGCCAATCTCACGTCAATTAAAATCTACGTCTTACAGTCTTACAGCGTAAGTATGCGTCAGGTGTATACCTATTGTATTGTAATTTTTTATATATTGGATAAAACTTGCAACGAACCAAAGTTCGAACCAAAACCAACGCCCAAAAACCTTGAACATCAAATTTTCGAACCTTAACCGTTGTTAAATTTTGGTTCGAACCTGCAAACCGGAGGTTCCGAAAAAATTTTTGGGTTTGCAGCCCTGATGGCAATGCAATTTACGATGGTTGAACTCTTCAAATTTGACGGACTCAGATTTGATCCGCATCTTACTCTGTTGTTTAGTTGTGTGATTTCTTTAAGCAAGCCCAAAGTTAATTAAATCAAAGCACTTACGGCAAGGTTTTCCTCCCACGCAGAAAGATCTTTCGTTGTGTAGGCCGATACTGGAAAAATGGTGATTAGGTGATGCTTAAAGAACATCATGAATGCCGAATTACGAATAACACTGTAAATTCAAATTAATTAGTTCATACTCATTTCGAATTATTTACCTTTAACCATAGGTATGAATTCCCTTTTTGGTTAAAACGGGTATGCGGCTCGTGTTGCCGTATTAGATAAAAATTGAGTATTATATCACCTTTCTCAGCAAAACAATTAAACTCTGTACCAATAAATAGAATTTATAGCTGGTCTTAAACTTAGAATGAAGACACCAAGAAAAAATATCAATAGGCTGAGCAGGTTATGTACACCATGTGGATGTCACCTCAATATATCCGATGTCGTGCAGGCAGGGACCACTGTAGAGCGACGGATGATCTATAACCTCAAAAGACCCAACATGTCATAGGCATCCTATGGTAGAGGAATAGGTCATCTAGAAGTGAGGTGGCCGATAAGCTTCCTCAAGTGGTTGCGGGACAACTATGGCTCACTTAGGATAGGCTCGATCGCTCCAAAAATGGAAGTACGACTCCACGAGGTGTGGCCAGAGACAACACCTTCGTCATCGTGTCAGAGATTATGTTTGGCACATAAGCCCAAGCCAGGGGTCTGGTATAGCCACCAGCACCTGGCAAAAATTCCCTAATCACAGGTTCAATCAGTCCTCGATTCCGGGAGCACCATGGGACGAGTTTCTATCGAGCACTACACGCTATGGGGAAAGGCTTTAGGCGACATCAGTGTCTCATGGACGAGTTACTTATGGAATGTAATTTACTTTTCCTTCATGGAACTAGTGGTGCCAACCCCAGATGGGATGACACCACCGACGATATGAATGCTTTCCACAAAACGTTTGGAATTTCTCCAACGCAACGCCTGAACCAACGTGAGGACGGAGTAGCCCACGGAGAGGGCTGTGTGCTGGGCAGAATTCTATGTGCGGAAAACTCGTTCACTCAGCAAGTGCAATTATGCAAAAAGGGTTGCACAAACTACTCACAATTCGTTTCTTGTATAATTAGTGACGATAATTCCACAATTTTTTGTGCAATGCCACTAACACATACTCGCATACATATGCATGTATTGGCGTGGGCATCTAGGTTAGGTTAGACACTTTAATGATTTTCACGAAAGGTTTTAATTGTACAACTGCACACTTTGATGGCCACGAGGAGAAAAGTTCGAAGTGGCTGTCTGCTGGACCCAGAAGGTCAGTGCTAGCGCAATTTTTCTTTTTAGCTTGCTTTCTCATATACACAATTCGGAGAATGCGAATAGACAAGAAACTGCAATCTAACTGGTGCTGCCAACTTGGATCCAGGTTTCAGTCGAACAAAAGCTGGCTGATATGTTGCAGCAAGCCGTGCCAAACTGAAAATCATTGTTTTTGAAAATAGAGAAACGATTCAAACGAAAAGCGAAATATGTTACAAGATAGAGCTTTGACATTTATGGGACATAAAATTTTTAAACTTGCAAGCAGATTAAGTTTATTTTTAATTCTTGTTACACTGAAGGAAAAATACTCTGAATCTTCAATATTTACACTTTGACTTTAGCATTTTCCCAATTGATTCAGCGTTAAATATGGAATTCGTATATACAAAGTGTGTACACTTTATTTTAAATATGAAAATATAAAAAAAAATTTTTTTTAATTAAATTTTTAACCTAGTTAGTTTGTTCTGAATGAAAAGTAGGAATACTCCATAGAAGCCACCACCAGTTGGACTCTGAAAAACACCGAATTATATTAAATTGTATTTAACAAGAAAGAAAGTCGGTCAAGCCCGACTATAACATACTCTGTACCCTTAACGTCGCAGCTCGCATTCTGCTCACGAGTTATACTCGCTCATCTCTAAGTTTCACTCTCTGCTCTCTCTTTCTCTCTCTCTCACTAAGATTGCCGTTCAATAGAATGCTGTGGTGATGGGTGGGGGGTGGTGGGTGTTTACTGGCCGTTTTTTGCTCATAACTTGAGTATCGTTCATCCGATCATTATCATTCCTTCAGCAAATCGATAAATAATTTTGTTTACAAGGTATCTCTAGAAGGTACGAACGATCTATCTGTAAACTGTAGGAGATATGACGTTTTTTCCAAATTGCGGGGGCTGGAGGGGGCGTGGCAAAAATTGAAAATAAACTTGATCTGCCTGCAGGTATAAGAAA